>PVKE010005521.1:0-58561 GCA_004027555.1 Craseonycteris thonglongyai
GAGCGGGGGGAGGGGGAGCGGGAGGAGGGGGAGCGGGAGGAGGGGGAGCCGCAGGAGGACACCTGTTGGTGCAGCTGGGGAAACAAGTCCCCCTGAGGGAGGGCAGGGGTGCCGGGCTGAGCAGGGGTGGGGGTGGGACATCATCCAGACGAGGAGCAGATTCTTCACGAGAAGCCGCGGGAGAGGCCTGGGCACCATCAGAGGCAGAGGCTCCAGGGCGATCCAGAGGGTGACAGTGACCCCGGCCCTGGGCACCTACTGCTAAGGTGGGAAACTGGACAAACGCCCCAGAGAGGGAAGGAAAAGGTCAAGAGCGAGGGTCCACATTCAGCTCCTGGAGAGTCCAATGCTCAGCGCACCGGTGCCCCCGCCGGGGGCTCAGGCTGAGAACCGCAAGGAAGGCTCATGGCCGGACCCCCCGGGGCCCCTCGTGCCCAGCACAGGGCCCGGTGCCCCCCACACTGCTCTCGCCAGGACACGAGCCCCGTGCGGACCCCATTCGCACACGTCGGTGACACGGTGGAGCTGAAGCTGCACAACCATCGCAGGATTTAATGCTGAGAGGAGCCGGCAGCAGCATCTGAACATCTGCGGGCTTTTCCAGCACGTTCATACTTTCGCACATAATTTTTTTCCCGTTGACATGTATGGGTGGTGTCTTCCAAAGACGCGTACACTACGCTTTTCCTGGGCTTCGCCCCAGTGCACTGCCCTTGGGGTTCCTCCCTCTCCCACCTGAACCGCGGTGGGACACAGACACGCACGCTGTACCCAGAAGGCGCTCAATCGACCCTGCTAGTTGACTGACTGACTGACAACAGACCAAAGGCCGAGCATAAGTCTGCCCGTCAGAGCCCCAAAGTCACGAGCGTGATCCGCCTAAAAGCATCTGGTGCAAACAGGGCCGTGGGGAGGTGCTCTGCCCAAGTCCCGCCCCTGCTCACCAAGGATCGGAAAACACCGGGCGGAACCGGGGGCCGCAGCCCCGCTCGGGACTCGGGGAGGCTCTGAGGGACCGACCTGGGCCAGTCAGGACAGCTGAGAAGTGGGACGCGTCTCTGGTTAGAAGGTCAGGGGCAAATGAGTCCACTCGGCGAACTGAGGGGCCTCGCGATTTTGGAAGGCAGGTGACTTCCGGGGACGCCAGTGGGGGCCCCTCCCAGCGTTTTCCTCTCCTGGACCCCCTGACCTCGCCTGGCCCCCACCCGAGTCCACGCGGCCCAGACCCCCTGGGTGGGGGGGATCCGCGTGTTACACCCGCGCTTTTCATGGGGTCGCCGGCATGTGCCTGAGATGGAGGCTGGGGGGCCCATCCCCTGGACGTCTCAGCTGCTGCCGACATATCAAAGCTGGAGTCTGTGAAATTTTAAATCTGAAGAGATGGGAAGTGTTCATCTGAATAAGCCGCTTAAATCATGCAAATTCAATTCACTTTCAATTTTTCAAAGCCAAGTCCAAAGACTTCTGGACTTCTTAACTGAAACGTAGCTACATCGGAGGGTGTTGGCACAAACCCACTTGCCAACAAAAATCTCAGTCTAGGAAAAATAGGCTGAAAACCCGAGCGGCCGCCGCACACGACTCACTCGTCTCCTGTCAAATCCCATGAGGACGAGCTGGGGGCCTCTGGCTCCCGTGCCCCCCACCCCAGCCCCCGTCTGGGGGGCCCAGGAACGGAGATGCACGCCGGCCGCCCACTTCTAGCTGGACCCCTGAGCTGCACGCCCTTTCTTCTCCGCATCTCGGCTCCATCGCTTCCTTCCGTTCCTCATCGTGCCGGTCGGGACCTTTGCAGTAGTGCCGAGCTACTGTTTAGAGGCCATTCGCTGAGGAAGCACATCGGCGCTTCCTGTGCACCACGTCCTTTTAACTTTCACCAGCCCTCTGGGATGACGGGGCCGCACAGAGAGGCTAAGTAGCCTGCCCTAGATCACACAGCCAGGTTTTGAAGCTCAAGGGGAAACCCCGCCCACAGCCGGATTCTCGGGGCCTTTCTGGGTCCAGATCCCAGGTCTACTGCTGGACACCCTCTCTGTTCTAAGTCCCAAGCCACCGCCCCTGAATATGATGCCCAGTGTTCAAAACACTGCTTCCAAGGAGCTGCTCAAATAAAGTCCACGCCCGGGAGTGTGTCTGCTGAGAGGGATCCTGTTTCCTTCCATTGACAAGTGTTTACTGCTCGTAGGCCACCGCGGTCCCTGTTCTCGGCCGAGGGGGTGGGGGCTGTCGATGAACAAGACTGACAGCTCCCAGGTTCCTGGGGCTCACGTGGAACTAACAGTCACAGAGCTCAGTGCACAAGGATGTGTGAGGTCAGACACGCAGAGACCCTAGCACAGGCCCCACCCCAGAAGGCCCCCAACAGACACCTGCCAACACTCCCTTCCCCCAACCAGACCCACCCCGCCCCTGCCCTCCTGGCCAGTGCCTTCCTGCCCCCACCCTGTCCTTGCTGTGCCAGGTGCAGGTGTCCCCATGATGCGGACAGACGTCCCCTCGCCGCCACTCATGTGGGTGCGTTTCCCTGCACACCCCCGGCTGATCCCCCTTTGTGAGCGTAGCTCAGGCTGTGCCCGTCATGGGTCCCACAGGTGAGAGCTGAGGGGCAGGTGCTGGGGCAGGAGGGCAGGACCCGCCTGAGTCTGGACCTGCCACTTCCCCCGCCCCCCACAGACTTCGCTGGGTCCTCCCGGGGCCGGCGGGAGCCCATGAGCAGCTCTGGGCCCACAGGCCCGTCCCCTTCCGTCTCACTCGCGTCTCCGCCTCAATGAGAGAAACCTCCCGACGGTCAGCCCTGGTCCTTCCGCTGGGTCTTCCCCGTCCACAAGGAACTCAGCCAGCGGGACCGACACCCGCCCACTGCTGGTGTCTTACAAGCGGGGACCAGGGGGTCCCCGACACCTGCTCTGACGCTGTGGCCTCCGCCAGTCTGTCACCTCAAGAGGAGCTGTCAACATAACAAACGACACGTCTCTAGGTCCCAGGATGACCCCTGGGCCAGGCCCTCGCGGGGTGATTAGCAGCCCTTTTCCTCTCGGTGTCTTTTCTCATCTTCTCTTCCCATTTCCTCCGTGGGCTCCTCTCATCAATAACGGTCACTGCTTCCCTGCGAAGCTCCTAACGGGGTCCTGTTCTAAGCGCGCTGTCTGGTCCCCAGGCAGGTGGTATAACCTGTCACCAAGGTCCCGGGCGTAGCAAATAGCTGCCACCCAGCTCCGCCGAGGCTCCTGAGCAGATGAAGTGGCCACAGGCGACAGCCCCCCGGGGTGGGCACCGGCTCATCGCCTTCGCCTGGTGAAGCCGGCCTGCGCTGCAGCAGAGGGAGCCCCGCCGTGTGTCCCCGCCGCGCGTCCCCGCCGGCACCGCAGGCCCCTCAGCAGGGGCCTCGGAGCTCCTCGCTCGCCTCCCCAGGGCGGCGCCACAGCAGCCCCGCTGGGTGTCACCGCCGGCACCACCGACACTCAGTCCTCGGTCGGAGGCGAATCCACCTGCCTCGTGGGGCAGACGCGTGAGACGCGGCCACGCCGCCGAAACCGCAGGTGTCTGGCTTCCAGCCGACGGTGAACCACAGATGGGGGACTTAGGGCAACGGGTCATTAGGACGTGTGCTCAGGATGCAAAGCGCAAAGAGCCCAGAGCTAGTTCGTGTCCAACGACTGCTGGCAGCTGCACATGTCACCAGGCGTCTCGTCTTTTAACCTTGGTTCCTCCTGACGTACATCGAACACCCTTCATTCCTTCGTGACATCAAGCCTTGTCATTGTCCTCGATCACCCAGTCCCACTCTGAGCCCGGAGGACTCCCAGAACTAAACCCCATTCTTTCTGAACCTCAGAAAAGAAGTTGAAAATATTGCTTGTAGGCAGGGCGAGCGCATCGGAGACGGAGCCCACCCGCTCACCGTCCCGCGGGCGCACAGACCGTCAGGGAGAACACGCTTGTCTGCTCAGCTCACACACCCGCACCCTGTCCTCCTGCCTCCCCTCACTCTTCCACCATCTATCCTGTCTGGAGGTGGTACGTTCAAAGTATATTTTTTTGAAAGGTCGTAATAAAAACGACAATGAGGGGAAAGCCGGGACGGCTCAGCAGGTTGAGTGCTCGCTTTGAGGCCCCGAGGACCGAGGATCGAATCCCGGCTCCGGCCCAGGCAGGACCCACGTGCTGAACTGGGGAGTTCCCACAGTTCGGTTCTCTAGCTGTCTCTGTCTCTGTCTCTCTCTCTATCTGTCAAAAGTAAAATAGAAATAAATATGCACTGAAGATAAAAAGATAATTACTCTCTATAAATGTGAAAAGATATAAAAAAAAACGACAATGAGAAGAAACACGGGCTAGCATTCTCCCCCGTTCCCAGTGCTCGGCCAAAGGCACGACGCGTCTCTTCCAAAGAGACCTCCTCCGATCTCATCGCCCGACGACAGCGTGTCCTTCATAAGGACCATCCCTGCCAACAAACGGGCTCAAGTTTCGACTGGTCCAGGGTCTCACTCCCCTTCCAACCAGCCGTCGCCTTGGCAACTCAGCCACTGCCGGCCCTTCAGCGTTCCCGAAGCTGTCAAACCAGCTACGAGTTCTCAGACTCCACGGCCACTTGAGGAGCTGGAGACCCGCGATACTTGCAGAAGCAGCGAAACCTTTAAACCTTATCAGCCGATTACCGATCCCGACGTGGACCCACAAGGTGTGTGAGGAGAGGGGTTCAGTTCTCTGGACTCTACTCCCCTGGAGCCAGGTAAGTGAGTGGGCAAGTCTCCCACCTGGAACGCTGAACCTCACTGCGTCTGGTTAATGAAATCATGACGAATAACATTCGGTGGCGAGTGGAAGGCGCTTAGAAGAGTTTCATTACGTCCGTGTGTCGGAAGCGCACTCCCGACGTGAAAATGTTTACCGTGGTTTTCTGAAGAGCTCTTGTGTCAGAGACAGAAACACAGAGGTTCTGCTGCACTGGCGTTTTCAGTTACCTGGGTTTTCAGTTGGATTCTGCATTGCACAGCATGGTCTTCAGGAATGACGTTCTGCTCGTTAACACTCCGAGCTGCCTGGAACGGTCACTTCCCCGGGTTCCGCCTCTTCCAGTTACTTCGGTGAACAGAGGAGGCATGTCAGTCGGCGGGGGCTGCGTCGCGCTGCAGTAACAAACAGCCCCAAACCCTCAGTGCCTTCCTCGCCCTATGTAACCGTCATGGGTGTGCTGGGGCCTCAGCTCCTCGTTGTCACTCTACACGGTAGCTGACAGGGTGGCCACCAGGTCACGCCTTTCCCGTCGTCCTGCCGGTGGAAAAGGTGCGGTGGTGAGACCTGCACTGGCAACCAAGCGCTGTGGAGTAGAAGGGGTGCCCCTCACTTCCACACACAATTCTTTAGCCATCCGCGGTCACAGGCCACACCTCTGAGCCAGGAAGGAGGCAGGAAGCCCTTTATCAAACCCCGTGCTACTAGGGGGACATTGGGGAACAGCTCGTGAACACCGCACGAGATAACGCAGGAACTTCAAAGACGCTCAGCTTCTTTGACCCGTAGGATTTCCTTACTCCCCCTAGATTCTCCGCTTTGTTTCTGCACTGTCCCCGATCCAGTCATTCTGATTCCAGTCATTCTGATTCCAGTCGTCCACGTTCGGATCCACGGCCATCGCTACAAAGCCCTCTTCAGAGTGTTAGGAACTGGGATGTTTGTGTGGGTGGCAAAAGGATCACTGTGTAATCTTCCTTTCCCCCTTTTAGGTATTTCTTGTTTTCCTTGATTTACTTTTCCTTCCACCCTTCCATGTAGTCTCCTGCTCCATCTCTTTTTTGAAAACCATTACTCAGCCCCTATGTTCCCTTCTTCTCAGCTATTTGCCCCAATTGGCAAAGGACCCTGTGGACCAGCAGAATTCTAACGGTGCTGGTTTCCCAGCCGCCAGACTAGGTGACTGTGCCTTAGACACTTAACTGGCTGATCTGTGTGCCAGGCGGCTCTTGCTCCCAGCGGATGGGGGCCCTGCCTGCTGCAGACACGAAGGACGTCTTGCGAGGTGTCCGGGGGCACCAGGACCGGAATCTTCAGCTTCACTCTTCCTCCTGTTGGTGGCCCAAGCAGTCCGCGATGTCGTGCTTAACATTCCCACATCAGCATCCCCGGCAAGTCTGACTGCAACGCCTCACTCATGTGATGTTTTACCCTGTTAACAGGGCTGCCTATGCTCCTGGCGTGGATGCCATGCACCAGATCCCAGTGGCACCCACCACGGTGCCCTCGGAGGACTGAGGTTGTGACACAGGTCAGGCTACCAGCTCTGGCCCACAGCCCCGCGGATGAGCTCTCCCCAGAAATCCTCAAACAGACGTCCCTGGGGCAGCGCAGCCGGCCCCTCGACAGCACGCCTGAGGCTGAGCCAGGATGCAGCCAGGCCCGTGCATCCCAGCTGCAGCCGGGCCTGTGCATCCCCGCCACACACGGTGCAGCCAGGCTCGTGCATCCCAGCTGCAGCCGGTACAGCCGGGCCTGTGCATCCCCGCCACACACGGTGCAGCCAGGCTCGTGCATCCCAGCTGCAGCCGGTACAGCCGGGCCTGTGCATCCCCGCCACACACGGTGCAACCAGGCCCGTGCATCCCAGCCGCAGCCGGTACAGCCGGGCCCGTGCATCCCCGCCGCAGCCGGTCCCGTGCATCCCCGCCACAGCCGGTGCAACCAGGCCCATGCATCCCAGCCGCAGCCGGTGTGACTGGGCTCGTGCATCCACACTGCAGCCGGTGTGACCAGGCCCGTGCATCCCTGCTGCAGCTGGTCCCATGCATCCCCGCCTCAGCCAGTGCGACCAGGCCTGTGCATCCCCACCACAGCCGGTGCAACCAGGCCCATGCATCCCAGCCGCAGCCAGTGTGACTGGGCTCGTGCATCCCCGCTGCAGCTGGTCCCGTGCATCCCCGCCGCAGCCAGTGCGACCAGGCCTGTGCATCCCCGCCACAGCCGGTCCCGTGCATCCCCACCACAGCCGGTGCGACCAGGCCCATGCATCCCAGCCGCAGTCGGTGTGACCGGGCCCGTGCATCCCTGCTGCAGCCGGTGTGACTGGGCTCGTGCATCCACACTGCAGCCGGTGCGACCGGGCCCGTGCATCCCCGCTGCAGCCAGTGGGACCAGGCCCGTGCATCCCTGCCGCAGCCGGTCCCGTGCATCCCCGCCACAGCCAGTGCGACCAGGCCCATGCATCCCAGCCGCAGCCGGTGTGACCGGGCCCGTGCATCCCAGCCGCAGCCGGTGGGACCAGGCCCGTGCATCCCTGCCGCAGCCGGTCCCGTGCATCCCCGCCACAGCCAGTGCGACCAGGCCCATGCATCCCAGCCGCAGCCGGTGTGACCGGGCCCGTGCATCCCCGCTACAGCCAGTGCGACCAGGCCCATGCATCCCAGCCGCAGCCGGTGTGACCGGGCCCGTGCATCCCAGCTGCAGCCGGTGTGACCGGGCCCGTGCATCCCTGCTGCAGCCGGTGGGACCAGGCCCGTGCATCCCTGCCGCAGCCGGTCCCGTGCATCCCCGCCACAGCCGGTGCGACCAGGCCCATGCATCCCAGCCGCAGCCGGTGTGACCGGGCCCGTGCATCCCCGCTGCAGCCAGTGGGACCAGGCCCGTGCATCCCTGCTGCAGCCGGTGGGACCAGGCCCGTGCATCCCCGCCACAGCCGGTGTGACCAGGCCCGTGCATCCCAGCCGCAGCCGGTGTGACCGGGCCTGTGCATCCCTGCTGCAGCCAGTTTGACCGGGCCCGTGCATCCCCGCCACACACGGTGCAACCAGGCCCGTGCATCCCCGCCGCAGCCGGTGCGGCCGGACCTCGAGCACCGAGAACGCACACGAAGGTCCGCAGCGCGCCCGCGCTCCCCGCGGAGAGGCAGCGACGCAGGACGCGGCGCTGGCGGACAACGGACAGAGCAACGCGGGGCGACGCCCGTGACACACGCCGACTGGGCCGTCGGAACCGCGGGAAGCGCGGCGCGGTCACAGGCCCCGGCCCCGCCCACCGCGCTCTCCTCGCGCCGGCGCCCTGCGCGCCCCCGAGCGCGTGGGGCGGAGCCCGGCGTGGCCCCGCCCCCGGCCCCGCCCCCCCGCGGTCACCTGACCCGGCCGGCGCTCACGTGACGCGTCTCCGCGCCGCCATTTTGGAGCGCCGGGTGCGGAACGGAGAGCGGGGCGAAGGCGGGCGGGTCCGGGGCCGAGGACGCCGCGGACGAGCGCGAGGCCCACGGAGCGTCCCCCGCCGCCCGATCGCAGGTACCGCGCCCCGGGCCCCGCCGCCACGTGCGCCCTCCCGCGGGCCTGTCGGCGCCCCCGTGCGGCTCGCCCCGCGCCCCCCGTGCGGCCTGACCCGCGCCCCGGGCCCCGCACGCCGGGCCCCCGCGCCCCCCGTGCGGCCTGACCCGCGCCCCGCACGCCGGGCCCCCGCGCCCCCCGTGCGGCCTGACCCGCGCCCCCCACGCCGGGCCCCCGCGCCCCCCGTGCGGCCTGATCCGCGCCCCGGGCCCCCCGTGCGGCCTGACCCGAGCCCCGCACCCCGAGCCCCGCGCAGCTGCGGCCTCTGCCCCCGCAGCCCCGCACGCGACCCGTCTGCCGGTTGCGGGAAAGCAGCCCGAGCCGGCGAGCCCCGTCGGTGCGAGGGCCGCCCGGGGCCGGGCCGGGGGGAAGCGGCCTCCGCGTGGTGCGTGGCGGCCCCGGGCGCCCCGTCGTGACCGCTGTCAGTCGCGTCACCCGCGTGTCACCTCCTGGAGCCGGTGCGGACCTTCCCGAGCCGGTCCCGGGCGGCGTGCGGGGTGCGGGGGCACGAGGCCTGGCTGCCCTTTAGGCCTCACCTCCCGGACCTGCTCGAAATGGGCTCGAGGGCCGGGCGGGGAGCGGGGCCGGGCGGGCCCGGCAGGAACCCGCCTCCCGAGTCGGTCCTGCCCGTCCTCGGTGCCCGCACAGCTGGTTGTGGTCCCAGAATCGCCCCCTGGGTCGTGGTTTTGGTTCCGATTAGCACCGCCGGGTCCAGCTCGTTGTCCCCGAGACATTGGAAAGGGATCATCAGTAACACGGAGAGTGTTCGGTCCCAAACACATCATTACAGTGTTTCACCAAGTAGGAGAAATGCTTCCTGCCACATCCACTCTCGGCCACCGCTAGGTTTTTAAGGTGGGTCCGCGGACTAAGCTCAGGCATTGGTTTGGGAGACACGGGCTCGGCCCCTGAACAGCCGTGTCACCTTGGCTCAGTCACGTACTCGCAGTCTCCGTGTCTGTAAAGTTGTGTAGCAGCCACGTCGCCCGTCCCCAAGATCAAACACGTGTTGACACAACCCAGCTGTTCAGGGCTATTACTCTGTTCAATATCGGAACTTTGTAGATTTTTGTTCTCACCGAGAAATAAGTGGGACACTGGCTTATGGAGAAAGGATGCGTTTAGAGTAAGGTAGGCTTGGATTCCGGGTCCTCGGCCGTTGTTGTTTGTATCTGTGAGCCTCCTACTCCTCATCTGCAGAGAAGAGCTGCCAGTGCTGCTGGGAGTCACGTGCGTCACAAAACCTCACACTCCCTGGAGGGCCAGGGCCCCCCTCCTGTCCAGCACGGTGCTCGGCGAAGGTCCAGCCTCTATACTGATGAATGTTAGTTAGAACTTCTGTCTTAATCGGAGCTGCCAGATTAGAATATTATTTCAGGCTGGATGCCAACTAAGAAATTTTATGCTGTGAGATTCACATATTTGTGGCATTTATACTCTTTTCTCAGGAGCAGTTAATAATTGCATTAAGCTTAGGCTGTTTTAATTCAGATGTTATAGCTGACATTAGGCAGGTAAATCTGTAAATAATGTATAAGCAGTTTCAGGGTTACCTTTTGTAGACAGTTTATAACTCAAGGACACGAAAGTTTATCCAGCGCCACTCATTGGAGGAACCAAAAACCCACAGAAGCAATGACTTACCTGAGGTCACACTGCTGACAAGGCTCCTCAGAGAGGAGCCCGTGAGTTTATGTCCCCTGCCTTCTTTATTTCAGAATTACAGCAATCTCGGAAAATGGGGGCTGTCATTATTTCCAAGCACAGTTTTATTTCTAGTTGGAAAAGAAAAGTTCTTAATCTAAAAGACAAGTTTCTTTTTTTTCTTTTTTTTTTTAATTGTTTTTGACAGAGAGAGAGAGAACTGAACTGGGGGAACTCCCCAGTTCAGCATGTGGGTCCACACAGGCTGGGGCCGCGATTCGATCCTCGGCCAGCGCTTAACCCACTGAGCCATCCCAGCTTCCCCAGAAGTTTCTTTAGAACATTGAACTGACATTATATATAGAAAAAATGTGCCCTCTCTCCAGGCCCACGTGAATTATTCAACTTGATTCTACTTATGACCCTACCGACTGCTGTAGCCAAAAGGAACTAATGAGGTGAACTGGGCTGTTCAGAAAAAATCCAGCCATTGTCCTATAACGAGAATGGTTACATGGCGGATGCTTTCCAGACAGCCCTTGTATAAATACACCAAAGAGCAAATTATGAAGGAATAAAGACAACTGCGCTAATGTGGCTTTTTTTCTTGAAAGATTTGAGATTCACGGAAAAGGTTGGAAGAATTTTTCTGGTTTGGGATACAACTTTTATTTGCAGCAATTTGATACGTTTGACCTAATGTTATGTCTAAAGATTGCAAACTTAAGGAACCCCCATTTTGCTGATACGTCTAGTCTTCCCTCCTCCCAGTAAAACTTCCTGTTCAGCCCTAGGGCGCACGCTTGTTCTCGCCTCTGAAAACACAGTGGTGTGAGAATTGCTTTCCTTGGCCGCCCTGAGCTTCCGTCAGCCAAATTCCAAGAAAGCGAATGGCCCACTCACCGTAGGGCAGCTTGAGGAGAATGTGTCCACAGACCTGCTCGCAGTCGTGGTGCCGACTTGTACAGGCAGCCTGGGCGGAGCATCGGGAGGAACGGGGCCCAGCCTGGAGCGTTGTATAGAGCAGCCTGCCTGGAGAGTGGCCTTCTGAGGAACGTGGCCACGTCAGGGTGACCTGGAGGGACCAGGGAAACAAACGTCTTGATCCGCTGAAGGGGCTCCCCACTGGCACAGCCCCCAGACACCAGAGGGCAAAGTGAAGAGGACAGTCAACCTAGAGGGGCCAACGGATGACACCTGGCGTGGTCATCTTTTGGGATGCAGGGGGCCTCTCACGTCTCCCGGGAGCCTGTGCTTTATTTTATGGTTTGAGATGAAGTAAAGAGAGAGGACCCAGAACAGTCTCCATAGTTGTGCATCTTTAGCTATGACGTGGTCTCATCCCACACAGGTGGGATGACCAACTGGGGGCCTCCCGCATGGGAGGCGAGCACCTTCGCTGTCGAGCCATCCTGGCGGGTACCAGTTGTGCTGCAGCTCAGCTTAAGGGTTTGCACAGGCCAGGGCCGGGAATCAGAGCCCAGACCTCACGGTTGCAAGGCAAGTACTCAACCTGCTGAGCGATCCCGACGTCTCTGTGGTACATTTAGGGTTATCTTGTAGAGGCCATGCATAGTGTGCCCGTTAGCAGAATCCATGTTGTCATTATTGAGCCACTGCAATTGTTTATGCCCCTTATTTTCATTTCATTCAAGTAAATTTTACTTCTTTGACCTACAATCCCACATATATGCACTTGGTGGCCTTTGTGAAATTTTTGTGAAAATTCAGGGTTGGCCTTAAGGTCAACGTAACTCCCTCTGTGTGTCTACTTTATTATGAGCTGTTCATCTAACCTGTGTAGCAGACTTGTGATGAGACTTGACTTGTGCACTTGCCACGTGGACCCAGACTGGCTTTTCAGGCGTTTCCTGGTGTATCTTATATCATCACATCTGTCTCATACCTGCCGTTTCTGTTCTCATCCCCAAACGTGCATAGCCTTTTACATGCCTGTTCAGGGGAGAGTGGGCCGTCTGCTGCAGATTTCCATCGGCTCTTAATACCTGTTCACATGGCTCTAGGAAGCCGAGTGTTTTGTCAGATGGTCCTGTGTTAGTCTTTTCCTTGAGGAGGGGAGAACTCTTATGCACCTTACTCTCTCTCTTTATGGAGCACGCGGACTGTCCACGGGGAGCCCTGGCTCCCTGCCTCCATCCTCGTGTCTGTTAACCTCCATGCTATCACTCAGCCCACGTGGAGGCCCCATCTCAGGGGCAAGGACCACGGATCTACAGTAGGAAGTGAGTGTTCACGGGCTCCTGCCGTTAGTGTGCATAACAGTTGGCATGTTGCAATGAGCTGGCAGGAACAGAGCCTTCAGGGAGTGACGGGGCATCCATCGCCTCGGGAGGAGCACAGCTCCCCTGGGCCTAAAAGTTCCCAGGCAGTGAGGTGCCTGAAGTCACAGGGTTTTTCTAAAGAAGCAGAATGTTCCCCCACTGGCTCCCTCTTCTGTGGCTCCGGGTTGAGTGTAGAGATTTCAGAGCACGTGTTCTACTTGGGAAAGATGCAAACAAACTAGACAGCCCTCGACTTGGGGTCTTCTAGCTTCATGACGAGGCAGGAGCAATGCTGACTCTGTAGAGACCACGCGTAGGCTCCGAGCTCCGGTCCTTACCTGGCTGGCAGCCTGCAGGGTGGCCTTGTGGCTGGGACAGCTGAGGTCCTGTCAGCCACACGGTCTGAGGCACAGCCAGCCGTGGACTGCAGTGCAGTACTGGACGTGTGTTCAGCTTATGGTGGCTCATCTGGGCGTGTCCCCGTGTCAGCTGGGGACAGAGTGGCCCAAGTGCCTCTGGCCTGCGGGAGCGAGCTGTCCCTCCTTGTCATCCAGGCTGTGACATGCACCTCCTGCCATGAGGCAGTCAGGAAAGCAGAGGGCCGGGAGGAGGTGGTACTAAAGAGGCCTCGGTGAGATGGTCGCACTGTTGCCCTGTATGGACCCGTGCATAGGAGAAAGCGTGCCAGCAAGAGCAGAAAAGGAGAGCGAGGGGCTGAGACTGCTGTCCGGCAGGGGGACCTGCGTGGGGGCGGGGGGGGGGGCGTCCAGCCACAGTGGGTCACCCTGGGGGCGGGGCTGGGACTCAACTGAAGTAAGAGTCAGAGCCTGTGGCTGGGACTTCATGGTGTGGTCCTTGGTCTGCAGCTGGTGCCATTAAAACTTTGGTGGCATTTATTAAGTGTTGTAAGACTCCAAAATGCACCTAAAATGTGGAAAAACAGAACTTGCTGCTGGAGGAAAGCCTAAACTTAAGACTGTGATCCAAGTCAACAAATTCATCTCCCTTTAAGCCAAAGAAAATGCTTGAAATGAAAGTACTGCCAGGAAAGAGAGTCCTGAGGATTTAGGCTGAAAGATGTGTTTTGTGTTTGGCCGTAACAGTAACGGCCTTTCTCAGGACCCGGCACACGCGGACATGAGGCGTTTCCTTCCTCCACGCGCCTTTCCCTTTCAGGAAAAGAAAGCACACGTGCGAGTGTGTGAGTGGTGGTTGGCCACTTATGTGACCTCTGGAAAAAACCACAGCGTAGTTTGTGGTTTATCCTTGAGAAGATAAACCAAAGGAAGTAAAAGGGGGAACTGAATCATTGCTTTTATGTAGTTTCATTTGCTTAGTACTTCCCAAAATTCCCTGCACACTTTACAGTCGGTGAGTGGCCGTATTTTCATAATTCCAAAGGTTCGTGAGGAGGAAGTGGAAATGCAGGATGTCTGTGGACTTCAGTGATATTTGGGATAAGAGCCGGCGCTGGCTCCACGGGTAGTGCTTCCGAGCAGCGCGGCGGCTCCCTGAGCCGGGGACGGCCCTGCCGCCCATGAGTCGTGCAGAAGCCGGGGTGCTGACAGGGCTGGCTCGGTGGCGAGGGGAGACGCATGACGCGGGTCCTCCAGAAGGAGCTGAAGGCAGGAAGCTCCCCGCCTTCAGTCCTGAGACAGCTGCACACGGCCCGGCCAGGCCTGTGCAGGGCTCCTGAGGGCGGGCTGCTGGGTGACTCTGCTCTTGACTTCTGGGAGCCCCTGAGCCACACGCCTGTGCAGACCCTGTAACCGGAGCTCTCTCTATTGTGTGTCGCCCTTCAGGAATGGAAGAAAGCAGCAGTGTGGCCATGTTGGTGCCAGACATTGGGGAGCAGGAAGCTGTGCTGACCGCTGAAACTGTCTTCAGCTCATCGTTGGACATTGATGAACAAAGAAAAGCTAGAACAGATCCGCTGATCCACGTTATCCAGAAGTTAAGCAAGATAGTGGGGCACGAGAAGTCACAGAAATGCCTTCTGATCGGGAAGAAGCGCTCGCGCTCCAGTGCTGCGGCGTGCACCCTCGAGGGCCGGGAGCCCTGTGAGGTCCCAGCTAAAGTCGCCCCGCTGCCCGCCCGTGTCCACGGGGCCGGGGGCGCGCCCGAGCCCTGCCCGCCTGACGCCCTCCCCGCGAGCGACGGGAAGGCCATGTGCTACCAGTGCAGCCTGTGCAAGTTCCTATCGCCCTCGTTCGCCGTGCTGGAGGCCCACGTCGGGCAGCACGGGCAGCAGGACGAGGTGGTGCTCATGTGCTCCGAGTGCCACGTCACGTCGAGGAGCCAGGAGGAGCTGGAGGCCCACGTGCTGAACGACCACAAACCGGAGGCCCAGCCGCCAGCCCGCCCCTCCCACTCCCCGGGCCCCGGGGCCCCGGCCGCTGCTGGCCTTGGCGCGCCCGCGGCGGACGCGGGGCGGGGTAAGTGGTATGCCTACGAGCAGTACGGCCTGTACCGCTGCCTGTTCTGTAGCTACACGTGCGGCCAGCAGCGGATGCTGAAGACGCACGCCTGGAAGCACGCCGGGGAGGTGGACTGCTCCTACCCCATCTTTGAGAAGGAGAGCGAGCCGCTGGGCCTCCTCGAGTCCTCTGCGGCCTCCACGCCTGGCAGCGTGGACGCGGTGGTCATTGCCATCGGTGACAGCGAGCTGAGCATCCACAACGGCCCGACAGTGCAAGTGCACATCTGCAGCTCCGAGCCCCTGTCCTCCGCGTCCGCCCTGGAGCAGGACACGGACGGGGCCGTGGGAATTGGCCGGCCTGCAACCCCGCCGCCTCCGGAGGACGACAGCCTGCTCTCGTCGGCGCAGAAGATCATCAGCAGCAGCCCCAACAAGCAGGGCCACGTCAACGTGATTGTGGAACGCTTGCCGAGCGCCGAAGAGACGCTGTCCCAGAAAAGTTTCCTCGTGAACGCTGACGAGGACGGAGACGGCGTGAAGCCCGCAGAGACCCGGGTTGGTGCGGGGAGCGGTGACGCTTACCACGTCGGGAAGTGCGCTGTGGACCTTGGGGGGCTGATCCTAGGCTGGAGCAGCTCAGAGAAGAAAGACGGTGAGTTCGCGAGCAAGGGCCTGACCCCCGATGAGAACGCGCCCCCGGGCCGCAGGAGGACCAACTCCGAGTCGCTCAGGCTGCACTCACTGGCCGCCGAGGCCCTGGTCGCCATGCCCACCCGGGCCGCCGAGCTCACCAGGGCCAGCCTCGGGCACTACGGGGACATGACCCTCCTCGATCCCGACACCGGGCAAAGGCAAGTGGAGAGCACGCTGGCGGCGTATTCCAAAATGATGTCACCGCTCAAGAGCTCTTCACATGGACTGACCAGCTTCAACCAAAGCACCTCCGCCTTGGTGGCGCTGCCCGCGGGCAGGCAGGAGCTGTCCGATGGGCAGGTTAAGACGGGCATCAGCATGTCCTTACTCACTGTGATCGAGAAGCTGCGGGAACGGACGGACCAGAACGCTTCGGACGACGACATCTTGAAAGAGCTGCAGGACAACGCCCAGTGCCAGCCCAGTGGCGAGGCCGGCCTGCCGGGTGGCAGCGTGGTGGAGTACGTGCCCGACGCGGAGCGGCCGTACCGCTGCCGCCTGTGCCACTACAGCAGCGGGAACAGGGGCTGCATCAAGCAGCACCTGCGGGTGCACCGCCAGAGGCAGCCCTACCAGTGCCCCATCTGCGAGCACGTGGCCGACAGCAGCAAGGCCCTGGAGAGCCACATGATCAGCCACTGCAAGGCGCGGCGGCACCAGTGCCGGCACTGCGACGGCACCTTCCACTACAAGGTGAGCCGGGGGGGGGGGGGCGGGCTCCTCCAGGGAGGCCGCGTGCTCACAGCAGGTGCACTCTGCCGGAGCCATGACGGCGCCTCCCCTTACAGGGGGAGCCGGGGAGGTGGCTCCTCCAGGAAGGCTGCGTGCTCACAGCACGTGCGCTCTGCCGAAGCCGTGACGGCGCCTCCCCTTACAGGGGGAGCCGGGGAGGAGCTCCTCCAGGAAGGCCGCGTGCTCACAGCACGTGCGCTCTGCCAGAGCCGTGACGGCGCCTCCCCTTACAGGGGGAGCCGGGGAGGGGGCTCATGCTCAGAGCGCACACAGCCCACACTGCGTAGCTCGGGAGGCAGATGCCCAGGACAGCATGGTAGTTCACCTGGGGGTCCCCGCTAGGGCTCGAATCTGGGTCATTGGGATTCTGGGGTAGGACCCCCTGCCTCCCCACCCTCACAGCCTCTGTGTGCGTTTCATTAGCATTTTGGCCTTTTAGTTCATGCTCTGTGTCTTACAGAAGTACGTGGATCTGAAAGTGCCTGGCAGTGAATTGCAAGGGAATGTGCGGGACCACAGCACACACGTGTGATCACACAACACAAAGTGCCTGGTGTTCATCCTCCACGGCCCCACAATGCGTGCTGTTCACTTGAGCTGCTGCCCAGCCCACTGCGGTGACGTCACTGCTACCATTGGACGCAGTGAAACAGCGCGGTGGGCGCAGAGCCACACGTGCGTGATGTGTTGTGGGCAGTTTATCCTGAAGGGCTAACCGGGAAACAGGAATGTAGACTCTCTCTCAGATTGCCCAGAGTTGGGGTCGAGCTCATAGTGAGAAGGTGACGGAGACAAAAAGCCTTTCAGTGAGATTTGTCGCCACTTAGACTGTCCTCGTGAGATTCTGAAGTGGCCTCAGGCCATAGGACAGGTAGCAAGTTCAGGAGTTTCCCGTTTCTCTGCTGCCGTGTCCCTTGATTCGCGGGGCTAGGGCAGCGGATGAAGTGGTCCTTGGGCGTGCAGTTCCGTTGGGCGTCTGACGCACCTCATTGGGGTTCAGAGGCAAGTTGGAGGCAGCCAGCAGTCCCTGGTGGGACTGGGGCTGTGACAGTGTTGTCCTCGGGATGCTGGCCCCGGCCCGGTCACTCCAGCGGCCTGGCCACCCACGCACAGGGCCCTGCAAGGGGACATGAGCAGAGGACCTGCCTTTGTTATGCAGTCATGATTCCCCTGGCGCATTTCTCTCCATAAACGGTCATGTGTGTCAAGTCATCTGTCGACACGTTTGATTTTAAACTATTGGACGTGGTTCTAGGTACCAGGCCATGGGAGCAATTAACTGCTCCAGCCTCCTAGCAACTGTGTGCATTCACTGAAAAGTCATTTAATTTCTCCCATTTCTAAGAGTCAGCTGAGGAACCACGAGAGAGAGCAGCACAGCCTTCCAGATGCCGCATCGACAGGGACTCCCAGTGAGCCACGCGTGTGCAGCGACGCAGCCGGTGGGACCCGGTCTCAGGAAGGTATCCTCACTGACTAGCTTGTGCAGTAGAGCATGCCCTTAGTTTTCACATGAGTTATTCCCAGGACTGAAGTTGCAGACATTCTCTTGTGTCTTACACTGTGCATGTGAGTGAGTCTCAGCTCTGCTCCTGAAGATATTCTAGGTACTAAGCAAAGTGCTGCAGGTACTAAGCAAAGCACTGTAGTTGTACTACCCTGTTTCCCCGAAAATAAGATAGTGTCTTATATTAATTTTTGCTCCCAAAGATGCGCTAGGTCTTATTTTCAGGGGAGGTTTTATTTTTCCATGAAGAAGAATACGGTACACATTTATTGCTGAACAAAAAAATAAGGAAATTTATTACCTGTATACGGTACGGTCGTAGTTGTCATCACAAACCAGCATAACCAGACAAACTGAATCCTACAGTATCAAGAATTTCTTATTACTACTATGTACAACAATCTACGGTACATTTACTCATTTATTCAGTGACAGTCATGTCATCATCTTCTGGAACATCATCATAACAATCCAAACCCTGAATTTCCTGGTGAATTTCTTGTGACTCCCATTTCTTTCAGAATCAGTGGGGACCTTATTATCGGGGAGGTCTTATTTTTGGGGGGATGCCTTATATTTCAACAAGAGGCAAAACTGTAAGTAGGTCTTATTTTTGGGGGATGTCTTACTTTCAGGGAAACACAGTACATGAGTACTATCATTGTGGGTACTAAGTGCTATACTTGTAAGTACTAAGCAGAGTACTATAGTGAGTACTAAGCAGAGTGCTATTGTACTAAGTGAGCACTATAGCTGTGAGGACTGAGTGCTACAGCTACGAGGACTGAGTGAGTGCTGTAGCTGTGAGGACTGAGTGAGTACAGTACTGCAGCTGTGAGGACTGAGAGCTGCAGCTATGAGGACTGAGTGAGTGCTGTAGCTGTGAGGACTGAGTGCTGCAGCTGTGAGGACTGAGTGAGTGCTATAGCTGTGAGGACTGAGTGAGTGCTGTAGCTGTGAGGACTGAGTGAGTGCTATACCTGTGAGGACTGAGTGAGTGCTGTAGCTGTGAGGACTGAGTGAGTGCTGTAGCTGTGAGGACTGAGTGCTGCAGCTGTGAGGACTGAGTGAGTGCTGTAGCTGTGAGGACTGAGTGCTGTAGCTGTGAGGACTGAGTACTGCAGCTATGAGGACTGAGTGCTGCAGCTGTGAGAACTGAGTGAGTGCTGTAGCTGTGAGGACTGAATACTGCAGCTGTGAGGACTGAGTGAGTGCTGCAGCTGTGTAGGTAGGGACTGCGTTGAAACTGGTGCTGCCCTATGAGAGCCAAGCACAGCATATGCCCTGAGGTGAGCACCAGCAAGCAGGGGCTGCAGCCCAGGAGCAGCCTGCTCGCCCCCCGGGACCCGCGGGCCCTGAGGACACGGCTTTGTAGATGACAGCCCCACCGCACACCTTCCGTGAGGCTTCCTTAACCAAGTGTGACCGCCGTGTCAGCATTGCTTTAAACAGTGCACCTTCCATGCACAGCTGAGCAGCCAGGCCAGTCCTGCTCATAGGGAGACTGTAGTCACGAGATTTCGTTAGCAGCTGTGAGAGAGGTTTGGGGATACAGCACAGTACACTGCTTCCTCGCCTCTGCTCCCTTAAATTGATGGACGTTACGCATCTCACGTGTGGTGCAGAGTGTTCTACAGAGTAAAACATGTTGGGGTGACTCTCCTCTTTAGATTTCCTAAGAATTAAAACTGGAAACAACTACAGAGTAAAATGTTTTACCAAAATGTTCGTTAAGTTGTCCCCCAGGGAGCATAACTGAGGCTAAATGTTCCTGACCCCTTGTCAGGCAGCTGTCACCCCCATGCAACCTCCTGAACAAAGGGCGGGCAGTAGAGCGTCTGCTTCTGGACCAGTGGCCACGCTCTGGCCGCTGCTTCCCTTTCACAGACTCGCTCTAGCTGCCTCCTTCCCTGCAGCCTGTTAGTCCCCAGGCCCTCGGAAGGACGGGGGTGAAGACATTGGCTGTCTTTGGGCCGTAGCCCTGGTGGAGGAGGGAAGCCTGCCGGGCACACCTGCAGTCAGCCGTGCTGCGTCTGCCCTCCTGCACCAGCTGCAAAACGGTCCACGTGGCTTCGCAGCTTTCAATAAAAGGGTCAAAGTGCCAGCTTGAACTTAAAATAAGCCGCTTGAGCTTTGCAGCGTCAGTGTCTCCACCACATGCCATTTTGCAATGTCTTCCTTTGTGGGCCACGCTGCTCCTAGTGAGTGTCTGCATTTTAAATTGCGTGCCACGCCTTACCCACCCCCCACTGGCGTGGTGTGACCAACATTTCAGGTGACGGACAGCCCCCTGCGTGCTGCACCTACGCTGACGCTGTAGTCAAGGTCAGAGCTTTCAAAACCTGCTTATGGGGCCAAAGAACAAGTTTCTGGTTCACGAGGAAGGTAAAAATCATTTGTGTTTACAGAAACTTTCCTATCCATTTAGTTGGTGTGTGCCAAGCACAGGTCACTCGGGGCACAGTTTCCACTGGGCCCTGCATTCAGCCGAGAGGCATGGAGTGGCCATCCCGAGATGTGAGGAGCCCAGCCCAGTGACCACGGCAGGGGCTGTCAGCAAACGTCACAGCCGCTGTGCGAGGGCCGTGGCAAAGCACCTGCTACGGTGTTTCCGTGTGAGATGGGTCTGTGCTGCACAGCTGCTGTCTGCCCAGCCCTGGGGACACACTGAGCACCATAGGCAGGTGCTGCAGGACCTGCGGTACTGACACGCCAGGCTCTGCCCAGGAAGGTGGGTGCGGACGGCGTGGGGCTTGGTGCACAGACTCCCGGCTCACAGCCACGTTCCCATTTCATAGATGAGAAAACTTAGTCCTCGGGAGGCGAAGGGATTTGCCCGTGGTTGCACAGGTGCTGAGAGGCAGTGTGAGGACTGAGCCCAAGTTTTTGAACTTTAAATCCAATATTCTTTCCACTGGAAACAGTTGCTTAAAGTAGCACAGCTCTCGTTCTGTGCTATATTAAGTTTTTCCATCTGTCATTTTTATTAGTTGTCATTGATATTTCTCACACAAAACCTTTATCCAATATTTCACACTTCATTTTTTCAGGGTTTTTCTTTAACTGTATCTGGAACAGCGCCACTTATAATCAAGTCCAAGTTTTTAACCTACCAATTAAGAGCAATACTTAGATTATAATTACAATCGGTGTATTAATGTTATAGATTTATTCCAGGAAATTAGAACATTTTGTTCTGCCTGGAAAAGAAGTTTTTAGCAAAAGAAAATTCCAATTTGGGGACGCTTACAGTTAACTGGAGGATTTCCCTGGTCTAGTTGAAGCTGCCATGTGGGCTTCCTCTTGGCCCCCAGCGTAGCCAGTGATGCTGTGTGCGGTGCCCCCGAGCGCTCCCCCGGCTCCGCCTTGTGCTGCTCTGTCCCGCACGCCAGTCGGGCTTCGAGTGGCCTGTGGGCTCAGCACTGACGACAGTAAATAAAGGCCGTGTGCTCGGGCATTTGCACGTGCTCACAGCATTCGGCTGTGTCCTTGAGCTTCCCTGTTTCCGTCACAGAGCAGCCCGTCACGTTCAGCACAGCCGCCCTCGTGCCCTGTCAGGTTGCCGGATGCGGCGTCACGTGGCCCTCCTTCGTAGCACTGATGACTGACAGGCATGAACAAAGCAAACCCATGGACTGAAAAAGCGTTAGGCTGTTGACACTGAGTTTGTTGTGCACGCTTTGTAGCCACACTTTATAATGTTGGATCATTTTATTAAATTATGGCTTGTTCGCAAATCTTCCTTAAGACAATATAACCAGTGTTGATTAGACTAACACCTTTCAGATTAACAGTGTATCTGGTTAATTCAGCTGCTACATAATCTGCAGGGAGGGCAGCTGGCATCTGGGTCCTTACATTAGACTTCTGTACAAAGTTAGGTAGAAACCAGCCCATGTGTGTCTGTCCACAGGTCCGATGATGTTCTGTCCAGATGCAGCAGGGGCTTTAAAGCCGTGTTCAAACTTAACTTTATTAAATAGTGAGAAAACCTAAACTGAAGCATCAACACTGCACGGTGTAAATACTCATTACAGTGGAATGTAAATGCTGCTGTGAGTCTAATCAAAGCGTGTTGCTAAAACTCTGAAATGCCTTCTCTAGACAATAAGTCTTCGGTCCAGAAACAGTACAGATGTGACGTGTGTGATTACACAAGTACCACGTACGTTGGTGTCAGAAACCACAGGCGGATCCACAACTCAGACAAGCCGTACAGGTGAGTGTGATGGTCCTGGCGTTCTAATGCTTGTGCTAAAATAAAGAACCAAGTAGAGGTTACTTAAAACTGCTAGCACTTGCTGAACACAGGGGAAGTGCTAAAAGAAGCTTTCAATTACTGGTTTCACGAGTATTGTTTAGTTTGTTAAAATGCAGGACTTTGAAGCTCCGGTCTTGGGACAGTGGCTATTTTTGTGTAATTGAAGTGCAGATGTGGGAGTCCGTGGGCTCTGCCTTCAGTTGGTTTCGTGTAAATTGTCGTCACTGTGCAGGGCTCCATAGCTCCCAGCAGAAGATCCTGGGTTGGTTTGACCTTGCGGTTCTAGACGATCCCCCTGTTGTGTCCCCCAGGGCCACTTCCTCTCAGGTTACAGATGTCCTTCCATGTGGCATTGAACCCATCCTCCCTCAGAAACACAGTTACGTTGGTATTTAGGTTCCAGAACCACGCCGGGCAGGGTGGCGGGAGGGGCCTTGCATTGAAAGCTGCAGCGCTCAGCAAGCACAGCCCTCGTCCGCGTGTTGACTGACAGGCTTCCTGGGCCTCAGTTTTCTCATCTATAAACTGGCACTGGTTCAAGAAGTTTATTGTATTTTGAAAATAAATGGATAGTGGTGTTACTATGCTGTGCCTTTTCTCTAATTAAAAGAGCTGCCCAGATATGTATGTCGATTTTTTTAAGCCAGTCCAGTTTTAATACCGAATCCACAAATACCCAATATTTCCTTAAATATTTCAAAAAGATACTTCACTGGCCTTGGACCTGATGCCTCAAGACATGTGGTAAAGGTGAATACTGCCACATGCACCATAAAGTTAAAGGTGGGTCAGAATTCAGAGTGTAATCCTTAGTGTTTCACTGCTGTATTTACTTTTATGCCTTTTGATCTTGTCTGTGCTTCACTGTAGCTGACTGTGTCTCTTCTTGTTGTGAGCAAGAGTTCAGATAACTTAGCTGCTTTGTTAGATTTGTCGTTTAACAAAAAGATCTTTTAAAAAGTACATTCGCAGTTTCTTAAAAAAAATAAACATAATTTTAGCCTATAATCCAGTAGCCGTGCTCCTAGGTATTTACCCAAATGATGAACACTCATGTCCACACAAAACCCTGTGTGTGAAAATCTGTAGCAGCTGTTTCATGCTCACCAGCACTTGGGAGCGACCGTCCGTCCTTGAGTGGGTGCTGAACACACTGCGGGGCCTCCTAACGGGAGCACTGCTCAGGGCTAAAAAGAAATGAGCTGCCAAGCCTTGGAAAGACACAGAGGAACCTTAAATGCTATGACTAAGGGGGAGAAACCAGACGAAAAGGCTGCACACTATGCATTCCTACTTGTGACACTGGAAAAGGAAAAACTGGACGCAGTAAAAGATCAGCCGGCGCCAGTTCAGGGGGTGGGAGGGGCGCATGGAGCAGAGGATTCTTAGGGCGGCGCATCGGTCAGTGGGACATGGTGAGGGTGGGTCCATGACATTTTGCATTTGTCGAGGCGCACAGACCGAACAGCATGAGCAGCGAGCCCAAGGGCAACTACAGCTGACCTTGAACAGAGTCACAGCTGCAGGGGCCCACTTAACATGCACTGGGGTCTGAGCCCCAGACCCCGAATTCGGGGCTCACACCGTGTCAGGGCTGCTTCCCTGTAACAGTCCCCACAGCCACACAGGGCGTCAAAGAAGGGGAGACAGTGCCCGGAGGGGGTAGATGCAAAAGTGCCCCATACGTTAATTCTTCTTAAGTCCTCCCAGTCAGACTTTACCGAGTGTACCCAGTTATGGAAACAATTCTTATTTTGAATAGAAACTTTTGAGAGATTATTAATTACCAGTTTTATTTATCAAGTCTAAGCTCATGAGTATTTTCTGTGCATCTGTATAAATAAGCACATGGTTCATGTTGAAAATATTTATGTTCTGCTTTTTAAAGAATGCAGTGGAATAGAGTTGGTTTTTGTGTATTTTTCTTTGCATGGTTAAATAATTTAGAATATAGACTTCGCACAATACCATATTAGAAATCTTTCTAAACACTGTAATAGCTGAAGCGATCTGGGATATTTGTCCTAACTCTTATAAATTCTTCCTAAGTATAGAGTATTTCATCGTTTCTAGGATATTCATTCTAGGACATGTTAGCCTCTGAACTTGAATTTAATAATTGTTGCAGGATCATTATACTTATTAAGTGACGTTATGGGACCATCTGACCTCCCTCATGCCTGCCCCTCAGGTGCTCTCTCTGTGGGTACGTGTGCAGCCACCCGCCTTCTCTGAAGTCGCACATGTGGAAGCACGCCAGTGACCAGAACTACAACTACGAGCAAGTGAACAAGGCCATTAACGACGCCATCTCCCAGAGCGGCAGGTACCGGCCCTCCCCGCCCCCGCTGCTCCAGGTACGCGGAGTCGGGCCGAGCTGGGTTCTAACCACCTCACGGTTGGGTGTTTCTCTCTCTGGTTTTAAGAGTTCTGGGGAGGCCCCCTGCCAAGCCCCTGCTCAGCAGCAGCGCAGACAAAGCTGAGGCCCTTGCTGCGAGTCCAGAAAACTTGGTGTCGCCCTCGGAGCTGAACTCCCCGGCTGCTGGCGAGAGTGACAAGCCGAGCCCCACGAGTGATGCCTCATGCAGCGTGGAAAAGACCTCGGGCGCGGCCCCTCCTGGGCTGGAGTACTGCGTCCTCCTCTTCTGCTGCTGCATCTGCGGCTTCGAGTCCACCAGCAAAGACCACCTGCTGGAGCACATGAAGGAGCACGAGGGCGAGATCGTCAGCATCATCCTCAGCAAGGAGCCCGGCTCCACCCTGAGCACAGAGTAGACTCCGCCCCTCAGGGCCTCACGGCCCCGCCCCCCGCGGCGCTCAGCCCAGCACGAAGGAGCGGCTGCCGTGATTTCTACAGATGTGACGATGTGACTCCAGAACCAAGTTAGTGCCGTGATAAAAGGAATGCCAGGTGCGCACGCAGTGACAGTGCTGAGGTCTTCTGAGGGGCAGGAGTGGGCAGAGGAGGGAGCGGGAGGGAAACCTCGTCTGGGTGAGGAGTGTGCACGTGTGAGCAGCAGCGTCCAGGCGGGTCTCCGGGAACTCCCCTCGAATACGTCACCCAGGGCTGCAGTCCGAAGCGGAACGGGGCCTCCTTCCTTCCCAGCTCCAGTGGGGCAGCCGTCACGGGCAGTGCCCACGGGAGAGAGGGCTCCAGACGGTAGGGATTCACCACGTGCTCAGTCTGAGGCTTACTGACCCCCTGCCCAGAGGAGGGCGGCCTTCCCATCCACACCAACACTGTAAATAGGCATTTAAGGGGCAAATTGTTGTCTTAGTCACAGTGAACTTCCTGTGTGGTGAATCTCCACCAGACTCAAACCATGTCTAAGGGTTAGAAAAAGGTAACTGAGTGCAGTGCAGTTACTTCTTGAAGGTTCTTGTCTATGTTTGACGGAGCCGCACCAGCAGGCGCGTCCAGCCTGCGGCCCAGGAAAGCTTTGAATGCCGCCCAGCACATTCTTAAAACATCATGAGATTTTTTTTTTTTTTTTGCAACCTTTTCTGGGGTCATCAGCTGTTAGTGCATTTTACTAACAGGGAAGCCACAAGATTGGACCCCGCTGGTCTAGTTACACAGACCTCCCAGCCCCAGCTCCTGAACTAGCCGGGCTTTTATCTGAGATCGTTTCACCACTTAAATAATAAAAATCACTGGGGGAAGATTTAGATGCCCCTAAAAATAAGCGTGGCTATGACGGTTTTCCTTCCTGGAGTTTATTAAGTAGTTACACTTGGCATAAGAGGTAAACCAAATGTGGCTAAACTACAATGAGATTTCAGGTTGTTTATGAAACTTTAAGAACAAACAGCATTCGGCAAGTCTACAGGGTTTCTCCTATCTAGGAACTTAATTCCATTCTGCTGGTGTGCGAGAGGACGGAATGCTGAACGACTGCTGTATTAGTGTAGCTCTAGGAGTGAAGAGAACAGGGTTTTTGTTTTGTTTGCTCGTTGTGCGTTTACGTTGTCCCACAAGCCAGGTGGGTGCACAGCGGTGCCGCCCTCGTGGTGGGTGCTCTCTGACGGGCGTCCTGCCGCCTCCCGGGAATCAGGACGTCTTGAGAACTGCAGACACGTGTAGGAAAACGCGCTTCCCAAAGTCCAGGCGTGAATGGGATGAGGAGACATTTTTCAGGACAGCTTTAAAAACTATGTAAGCTGGCCAGGCATCTTGAAACATTGTCTGATTTGTTTTGTTTTTTTAATCTCATTTTCATGATATCTAAATACCCGTTGATTATAATTTTGCAGCTTTTTAACTTAGGTAGCTTTAATTTATTTATGAAAGCCAATCCAATCTGTTTTTTTAAAAAGATAAAGTGAATTTATATGTAGTAAATTATGCTCTCCAAATCCACTGCATGTGGGTTTATACATTTTTCTCTCCCGTTTTCAGAATTAAAACAATTATATTTGATTTGAAATTCAAGTAAAATATTTTAAATGGTCCATTATCATCACTTATATTGTTGCCACTCGGGTCTTTCATACCTGGCCGCTGTGACAGTGTTTTTTTATAAAAATATTCTGAAAATTAACCTTAGAAGAATTTTGTGTTATGAATTTTCCGTGGCTTCAATTTTATATAGTCATTTGGAAAATAACCAAAAACATCCCAAAATTTCAGCAGTGAATTTTTAAATTACCTTCATTTCCTTAAACCACTTTCACTGATTGTTACTCTAGTTTTCCGTTGGAAATCATGGATTTAAATTTTCCTTACCTCATGGGAAGAAAACTAACCCAGAAGTTCAGTCTTTAAGCATCCGTCTGATTCCGGCCTCGGATGTCCCCAGAAGCCGCCCGCTGGCCCGTAGAAGCCGTGTAGCGAGGGTGTTCTGGGCCCTCCCCCATCACTCCATGGCAGCCTCGACCAAGAACACTTGAGTATTTCTAAAAGTAAAAATGGAGACAAAATAAATCCACGATTCTAACTGTAGAAGAGAGAGGTACTGTAGCGATCGGCAGGAACTCCCTTTGTAGGAATGACATTTCATTTACTGGCCTGGGTCTGTTGCCATCCAGCTCTTTCCACTCTGAATACGTAAGAGTTCTAAGACTTGATAGTGAAAATCGCTCTTCAAAGAAATTTGCTGGGGAAGGTGATGCTTCCGATCATACTTTCCAGGCTCTGTCGTTTTCTAAGAATCTATAGTGTGTTTGGTGCCCGTGTTCTGACAGTCCTGTGCCTGTGTCCCAGCTGCTCTGTAGACGCACATCTGTGTGCAGCCGTGAAGCCTTTGTGCTGTGGCGATTGGTGGCTTCCTTCTTTCCTCCGTCTTTTCACACCAAGCGGGCGGCGGGCACCCATGTTTACATTGTATCTTCTCGCAATGTACTAGGCTTGACAAAGACAAGCAGGCTTCTCTATCGAGAGTTCTTATATTTTTAGTTTTCATAGACACTTATTTAATCTTTTTTCATTGTACAGCAAGGTGCTCTAAGTAATATTCTGAGATATATTTAATAGAGATTTGAGTGTGATATTCATGGACATGAATACATGTATTTTTTTAAGAAACAAGTGTTGTGTAACAGACACTATGGCATTGCTTCTGTAGCCAAAGTCTAAACATTTCCGGAACGCTGACATGTAAAGACGACACTTCATTCCGACCATGTCTCCTGCCCCCCGAGGCTGGTTTGCGTGTTGTGGAAGTGCCCTGTGCATTGAGCTGCATGCCTTAAAGCCCACAGCGTGAGGGTGGGGTCCGCAGCGGGGCAGCCCCTGGTCAGCAGTGAGGCAGGGTCTGTCTGCTTCTTCAACTACCTTTGGAAATACTGTACAAGGTTGGAATAATTTATTTTGCTGTATAGGAGTTTGTCGTGTATTGACTTTAATATTGTATTTTGGTAATAAATTTTTTTGTTAAAAACACTTGCCTCTAAGTTTTATTAACGAGAGGGTATGTATGTCCATTGTCTTGGAAGTGTTGACTTGACCACTTAGAAAGTTAGGCTTAGTTAATGAAGAACTTTCTGACGGGTAAACTAAGGTTTACGATCACCCTTCGGTAATTTGTTAAACTGCTGCTGACCAGCATTGAACTGCGTGTCGCACGAGAATAACTGAAAAGGCCTGTAGATTGCTGTGATCGTTTTAGAAATTCAGTCTGTTTTTGAAGCTTTTTTCCTTGCCACCCAACTCTTCGTTTTCTCTCCCAAATCACGTCCTCATAGTATATGCTTTAAGTTGTGATGTAGTCAAAGTGCTGAAGACGAGTTCTGTTCATGACAGTGAGCATTCTTCATTGAAGGCCAAAGATGACATGACATGTTCACACCCTGAGCATCTTGTGGCCTCTGTCAAGGGTCTTTTACTTTTTTTTAAGATTTATTTTATTGTTTTGATAGACAGAGGAGTAGGACCCAGAGCAGTCTCCATAGTTGTACATCGTTAGTTTTCAACACACAGGTGTGTGTTGGGGGGAGGGGCCTCTCGGGGGCGGGAACCAGGCAGGGGCCTCCCACTCGGGAAGCCCACCCCGAGCTGAGGGCTGAACCAGGGGCCTCGCACATGGGAAACTCGCCCCAGTTCAGCACATGGGTCCGCACGGGCCGGGGCCAGGATTCGATCCTCAGTCCCGGGGCTGCAAGGTGAGCGCTCAACCCCCTGAGCCACCCGGCTTCCCGTCAAGGGTCTTCACACAAGATTTGTTGTGTTGGCGAATGAAGCTAACATCATGTGACTGTCATTGGTCTAGTTGTGTCTGTTGGTGCCCTAGCCTCCCAGACCACCTCAGCTGCCCGCATCTGAGGCCAATGTCCCTTCCCAACAGCTGTAGTCCCTTGTCCTGTCTCCAGAGGGACAGCACTTACATCCCCTACTTTCAAGAACTAGACCCCAACACGACTCTGAGCTCCAGGTGAGATGGTAGAAATCCCACAGGGACGACCCAGAACGTAGGCTGCAGGCTGGCGGACACGGAACAGGACGCGTGTGCTGTGCATGGACAGTACACGGCAGTTCCGAGGACTTGGCTCAAAAATTCTAAAGTAGCTCAATGGGTTTTTTACAGCAATCACATGTTGAAAATGATATTTTGGAAATTTGGGGTTAAACATTAAAATTAATTTCACCTGTTTCCATCTTTTTAACGTAGCTACTAGAAATTTTTAAAAGCAACGGACGTGGCGCACGTTCTGTTCGTTGCACGTGCTGGGATAGAAGAGGGTTCAGTTACAGCCCTCACTTCAGATCTGGCCGCGGCCGGTTTCTGTAAATAAGTGCAGCTGGCACACAGCCACGCTCAAGTCGCTTACACGTTGTCTGAGGTTCTTTTCAAGGTACGACAGCAGCACCGAGAAGCTGTGACGGATCTGACAGGTCGTACAGCCCACAGGGCTCAAATTAGTGACTGAATATGTGACAGTCAGTAGTTTGATAGGAAAGGTTTGCAGCCCTTTGATCGGGAGCCACGGTCTGGTCTGTGCTGAGAGCGATAGAAGGCAGCTTTCTGTAGTTCCGCTTCATCACCATATTCTCTGTAACTCCTCGTCTTCCTGTTCTACAGACCTCATCCATAATTTATAACTCACTATTTCTTCATCTCTGCTATTTAAAGCCAAACAACTTGTTTAAAATAACAAGGCACAAATAACAAATAACGCCGCTGTGAAAAGCGGCGCCTCGTTTCTTCCCAGCCGCCCTGCACGGCGACACACACACACACACCCCGTGTCACGTGTGCCGAGGCCAGGTCACACCACCTGCATGGCTAACGTGCAGGTGGCCATCGGAGCCACTCCGCTCACCTGGGGTGACAGCGGCCTGGAACAATGCAGAACACGAGTTTCAGAGGCACCTTTGCGTGGTGAGTGCTGTCCAGAGCCACGTTCGTGGTCACCAGACACGACAGGGCTAGAAGGTCAGCACCACCCAGCCTCCAGGGTGCACGTCATCAGTGTTCCTTGGAGTTTCACTCCACAGGTGGGTGCAGGGCAGGAGCCGGGCCAGGGCCTCCCGCATGGGCCCCGGCAAGAACTGAACTGGGGGCCACACCCCAGTACAGCACGTGGGTCCACACGGGCCGGGGTTCGATCCTTGGACCCCGGAGCTGCAAAGCGAGCACTTAACCCGCTGAGCCACCCCGGCTTCCCCAGAAGTTTGTGTTTCAATGTTGCCGAGCGGAAGCCTTACTCGGCGAGTCTTGGTTTAATGTCAGAACCCAGTCGGCCGAGATGCCTGACCCGTCCGTGTGCCGTGCTGGGCGTGGGCCTCGCTGGGAGGTGGTTTTTTCATCTACTGTCTTTTCTTCTCAATAATGAGCAGTCACTGTTTAAACTGTTTGCCTCACAATAACAGTAGATTATAGGAGACCTTTCTTTGAATTAAGACGTTTAGTTTTAGGCACCTTATATCAATTGTTACCATTATGTAAGAAAGTCACCAAATGTAGGTGTCGTTTTACTGCATAGCTCATACCACATACATGTACACAGTGTGCCCCGTAATGCAGACAGCACTGAATGGAAGACTAATGCTCAGTTCCGTGGACCTTCAACAGGGACATTCGAAGACGGAGCTGTACTCAACACCGAGCCGACAATAATGAACCCTTGACCGTGAGCTCAGACCCAACTATTTCATCTGATTTCTCAGCTGTCCTTTGTTAAAAGGAAAAATAGTAATACAATTATCCACATCATTACGACTGGCATCAGTAATAATAAAATGCTTATTTAAATTGTTACTACAGTATGTCGTCTTAAATGTGTGCAACAGGGGAAGCCAGGATGGCTCAGTGGGTTAAGCGCTCACTTTGCAGCCCCGGGGACTGAGGATCGAATCCCGGCCCCGGCCCGTGTGGACCCACATGCTGAGCTGGGGGCTCCCCCAGTTCAGTTCTCACCGGGGCAAGACCCCGGCCCAGTTCCTGCCCTGTGCAGCCCCGCGCCCACCTGTGGAATGAAACTATGTGGAAAAACCAATGCTGTGCAACTATGGAGGCTGTTCTGGGCCCTCCCCCTTCTCTCTGTCTCTGTATCTCTCTCTCTCTCTCTCTCTCTCTCTGTCAAAAACAATAAAAATATATCTTTAAATGTGTGCAACAACAGAAAGCTGTGACCTCAGGGACCCCCACACAGTAAACCATGCCATTCACGTTTCAGGTCTTTTACAAGCGCTGACCCCACGGTGCACGTCTGCAGACTTGTTTTTACTGCTTGTGACTTCACTAATTTTAGTGTCCTTGTTTCAGAAGATGTGGCTACGCCTACTGAAATAGCCTCATCAATCTACATCCTTTTTGTTTATATCTGCGGCCCTGCTCAAATTCACTATTTCCGACCACAGAAGATGTTAGAAAATTCTATTTTGGGCTTATGAGCAAAGTACAGCAGGATGTGGTTCAAATCTCAAGCCGTACTTGCTTCTGACTCTACGGCTAACATTCTGCCCAAAGCAGCTGTGGCAAAAAAGGGAACCGTGTGGAAAGCGTGTGTCAAGGACGTCCACGCTTTCTGCACCTGTGTCCACATGAGTGTGGACACAGCTGGGGAGGCAGCGCCTTTCCGTGGTGATGGTACCGGGCCCATCAGTGTCCCAGGCAGGTGACAAACCCTAAACTAAGGCTTCCGAGCGCACCTGCTGCAGCGACCCTGTGCTCGCTGTGAAGAGGCCCCGGCGTGTTGTGTGACCGTGTTTAAACCGGACTTCCTAGTGAAACAAAGCGACTGCCTCACAGAAAGCGGCACCTGTCCCCATGGGAGGCCTGGGTGGGGGGGACACGCCCACCAGGGCACCCGGGGTGACCGTGGCCAGATCTGCTGGGCTGGGGTGTCGTCTGGCTTCCCCTTTAAACTTTCACAAATCCGGTTACTTCCATTTTCTGAACCGGGAAGTGGGTGCACGACACGGCTCACACAGCTCCGGGAGGAACAGGCGGACTTGCTGAGGCCGTGCAGACTTGAGGCACAGAAGCAGGTGGAAGCGCTCAAGCCCTGCAGGGCGGCTGTGAGGAGCCACAGGCACGTCCAGGGCTGGGGGCCATCCCAGAGCGCAGACGTGGCTGCTGGCACACACGTGGGTGTTGGCTGCGATGGGTGGGATGAAACTGCCCTTCTAAGGCATGATGTCACACGCGTCACCGCCTTGCAAAGGAACCTAAGACCCATGCAGGTCTGTACTTGGAGGAAGGACACTGAAAACAAACATGTACCAAGAAAAAGACAAAGCAGGTCCATTAGGACCTGCCTTGTACGTGAGTCATGTCACATCTGAGAGGCTGACAGTCCGGGGGAAGTGTGAGAACACCTGTAAGCGGCCATTAGGACAGCGTGACAATGGCCCTTTCCTGAACACACTGATGAGCTGGCAGCGCTGGCAAAACACAGGCCCACAGAGGGAGGCCCCACGTCATTCTCTCCTGGTGCCGAATGGTTACTAGTGCTTACGGGCAATGTCCCGCACAGCCAGGTGAGGCAACCTGGCCACGTTATGGCTGCGGGGACACGAGAAGTGGTATCTGTGACTTCTGGGGTCTGTCCTTATCATTAGAGGCGTTCCACCGCCTGCCCTGCCTTGTCCTCGCTGCTGTCTGTCCTGTGAGTGGTAATGAACCCGGCAGCACAGAGAAGGGCAATTGCTCTTCAAGTATCAAAGCAGCCCAATAGAGAAGCAGCCCCTTAACATCGGCGGGACCGTTGGATGCTTGGTCTTTTATAATATCATTTAAACATATTGAGTTTACAAACCGGCAAATAGGCCCTGTGCATACAGGAATCGGTATGTGATACACGTAACTCAAACCACTGGGTAAGAATGATCTGCAACAACTGACTGTGCAATTACAAACACAGTACATCAGATCTCTGTTTCACCCCATATTAAAAAGAGGCAACAGTTTTTAAAACTAGAAGAAAGTGTTTTTAAAATTTTGCAATGTTGGGATGGGAAAGGTTTTCCACTGCATGGTGGGAAAGCCCAGAAGCTACGGAGAGAAGATGAGAGACTGACCAGACGAAGATGCGAAACTGCAACGCAAAGGACAAAGCACGGAACACACCATAACGAGGAAGCACCTGCCGGGTATGTGACAAGGGTTACTATCCGCAACCTTAAACGAGTTCTTCACATCAAGACCGAGTCAAGCTGGCCAAAGAACACGAACAGCAAAATCGTAGGAAGAGAAATACGAGCAGCCAATAAACCTCTGATGTAACTGTCTGCACCCCCTGACACGCTAAATGGCATGTCATTTGTCACCTAACACTAGCAGAGCAAAAGCGCCCACTGTTGCCAAGAATGTGGAGGAACAAGCACTATAATGACTGCTGGAATCCAAAGGGATAGAATTGTAACCTTTCTGGAAGGCGGTTTGCCAACATTTATCATAATTTAAAGTATGAGTTCTAGCAATCTTATTTCTAGAAATAGTCTAAAGAATGACATGAAAAAAAGGACATTCTCAATTGATATCAATCAATGTCACCCCAATAAACAAACAAAAAAGAAAAAAGATATTCTCTACATTGCTTTAGTAGGCTAAAACTAGAAATAAGCTAAATGTCCAGTTAGAGGGGAACAGTTAATTATGGCACATCCGTAGAGGATTATTACTGTGCTGATTACCTAGCACTGTATACCAAACTCAGTGGCTTAAGACGACAGTGACGTTCACTTTCCTCACCGTTTCGGGCTCAATCTCAGGAAGTTGCCGCCACTGACGGCTGCCCTGGAGCTGACACAGCCCCCCAAGCTGGTCACTTGCAGGACATGGCTGGTTGCTGCCCTTGGGCCTTCCCCACCCACAGTTTGAGTGTCTGCCGGAACAGTGGTCTGGAATGTGGTGGCTGGTGTCCCCTTCCATGAGCAATTCAAGAGAGGCTAAGGCTGCAGCTGGGATGATGACCTGGCCCAGGGTGACTCCCACGGTGTCCCATCAACCACACGGGACAGCGATGACTCAGTGAGAGGGCAGTATCTGAGCGTGTTACGTAGCAGGCAGCAAGGGTCACTTAAGCTGAAATTCAAAGGCTGAATACTACCCAAGTCGGGTAAACAGAGCACAGGAGACGACTCCTAAAAACCTTGAAGGACATCTGCAAACACGAAGCAGAGATGAGGCTTGGGAGGTAAATGGATCCTGGATCCTGGCAGGACCTGCAAACGCTTTTAAGGAGCTCGGTTTTTGTAGAAAGCGAGTAAGCCAGCCATAGAGTGGTGTTTTAGAAGACACATCGGGGTGCTGCATGGAGGGTGGACTGAGCGGACAAGGACGCGGCAGGAGTGGAGTGAGGCCATCAGGAAGCTACTGAAAGGCCCCAGACAAGAAATGGGGACTTGGATTAGGCTGGTGGCATCAGAGACGGGGAAAGTCGGGCATGTTCTGAGGTATTTAGGAATAGACTCAACAGGATTCAATGTTTGATTGGACATACGGATTACAAAGCAGGAAGGACTCAAGTTTGGCTCCCAGGGTTGGGGGATTAGAAACAGTTCTGTTTTTAACAAGTTGAGTGTGAGGTGTTTGCACACACAGAAATGTCCAGCAGGCGGTGGACATGTGGGACTTGAAGGTCAGGCCTGGACATAAAAAAAAAAAACAACTCATGAGTCATCAGAATATCAGTAAAAACAGGAGCCGTGAGCCGGAGGATCACTGAGGAGCTTGCAAAGGAGACCAGAAAGGACTGTCAGGCCAACGGGAGGGACACCGCAGTCTGCTGTCACAGAAGACAGGATCCGTCAACTCCCACGTGTTTATCAAGCACACAGGTGTCTTTCCAGTACCGCGTGTTCACGTGAAGAGCATAACTGCTACTCAGCAAGCAGCTTGGAGCTGGACGCTGCAGTCAGATGGGAGAGGGCCAGGCCAGACGCTTTGTAGGAAACATGGCAACGGCCTTGACGGCTTCTGTGGGGGGCCTCTCCACGTGTGACATCCACACATATAACCTGGGGGTGAGGCTAAAATGCAGATGCTGACTCAGGAGGTCTTTGTGGGGAGGAGCTGAGGTCGCACGTTCACGAGGTCCCGGTACTGCCCACAGCGTAGCCCGCAGACCATGTGGTTCACCAACCTCCCTGGGCGCCGACGCCTGGGCCCCCAGCCCAGACCGGCAGGGCCTGGCGGGTGGTCAGTGATGCCTCAGGCCACCGTCCCACAGCGTCACGCTTGCTGGTGCCAACAGGCAAAACGCCAGCGTCCATCTGGGCTTCAAAACCTACCGTATTTTCCGGCGTATAAGACGACCCCCTAATTTTACAGTTAAAACATAGGTTTAGGCCTATATTCGCTGTATGAGACTACAGCCTCGGAAGTGGGGGGTCGTCTTATACAGCGAATATAGGCCTAAACCTATGTTTTACCTGTAAAATTAGGGGGTCGCCTTATACGCCCGGTCGTCTTATACGCTGGAAAATACGGTAAGAACAGGACATCCTGCTGCTTCGGCCGCAGGGCCCCCTGTGTCACCCCCGTTGCTGTGTCCCCATCAGGACGCACCTCAGGGGCCTCATTCATGCCCCAGGCTCGCCGTCAGCAGCGGGGCCCACTCCTGAGTCTCGGGGCTCCGTGTCATCGTCGGACAGGCAGCTGGGAACGGGCCCTGTTAGGGACCCATGTCCCCCGTGGGCCTCCGGGCCCGCGCGCCCTGTACTCACTAACACGCCGGGCAGCGGGCCCAGCGCTGGCTTTGCAGCCCCGGGGTCCGAGGGCCGCACCCCAGCCCCGGCCCGTGCGGCCCCAGGTCAGTGTCCGCGGGGCGAGCTGCCCGAGTGTCCTGCGCGCCCACCTGGGGCAGGAAACGGTGTGGAACGCCGGCGGCCTGCGCTCTGCAGGCGGCCCTGCGCCCGCGAATGAATCTAAAACACGCGAGCAGCCCCCGCTCTCCTGTCCCTCACCCGAGGGGACGGTGTCGCCGCGCCACGGAGCCGCGTGACAGTGACACCTGGAGAAACAGCCGACCTGCATCAAGGCCCCCGTCAGCTGGCCCGGCGCACGCGCGCACCGTCGCTGCAGCGGCTCCCACGCGCAGAGGCCGACGGGCGGGCCCTGGGGCCGCGCGGGGCAGCGGGACGTCCACGCGCTCCAGCAGCCCGAGCGCCCCGCCCCGGCCACGCCCCCGCGCCCGGCCACGCCCCCCACGCACGCGAGGACGTCCGCGCGCTCCAGCAGCCCGAGCGCCCCGCCCCGGCCACGCCCCCCGCACGCACGCGAGGACGTCCGCGCGCTCCAGCAGCCCGAGCGCCCCGCCCCGGCCACGCCCCCGCGCCCGGCCACGCCCCCCACGCACGCGAGGACGTCCGCGCGCTCGAGCAGCCCGAGCGCCTCGCCCGGCCACGCCCCATGCCCCGCCACGCCCCACGCACGCACGCCAGGACGTCCGCGCGCTCGAGCAGCCCGAGCGCCCCGCCCGGCCACGCCCCCCGCCCCGTTCCGCCCGCGGCGGGGACACGGCGCCACCTCCCGGGGCCGCGCTCACGCCGCGGCCACGCCCCCGCACGCACACGAGGACGTCCACGCGCTCGAGCAGCCCGAGCGCCACGCCCTGGCCACGCCCCCCGCACGCACGCGGGGACGTACACGCGCTCGACCAGCCCGAGCGCCCCGCCCGGCCACGCCCCCCGCGGAGGGGACGCAGCGCACGCCGAAGCCACCTCCTCCCGGGACCGCGCTCATGCCCCGGACACGCCCCCCGCGCGCACGCGAGGACGTCCACGCGCTCGAGCAGCCCGAGCGCCCCGCCTGGCCACGCCCCCCGCCCCGTTCCGCCCGCGGCGGGGACGCGGCGCACGCAGAAGCCACCTCCCCCTGGAGCCGCGCTCCCGCCCCGGCCGGGGCGGGCGAGCGGAAATGCGCCGCCTCCTTCCGGCCTGCGCCGCACCACGCGGGGCGGGGCATCGGGGGGCGGGGCCCGCGCTGAAGGACGGCTCCCGGGACCTATGGGCGCCGCCGCAGCGGCCCGGCCTCCCCGACGCGCCCCCGCGCGGTGACGCCCCCCAGGCCCCATTTCCCGGAGCGGCGCGAGGACGGCGGAGGCGCAGGTCTGGGGCGGCGGGAGGGCCGCGGGCCTGGGGGCGGGCCTGCCGGTGTCCGGCCTCCGGGGCTGGCGGGATCGGCGCTGAGGTCGGCGCCGGCCGCGGGCGGAGGGCGGGCGCGGGCCGGTGCGGTGCCCTCCGCGCGCGCGGGACGTGCCGCTCGTTCTAACTGGACGCGACACTTGTCGCTCGCGCGGCTGTCGCAGGGTCGGCCCCGCGGGCGCTCCGTGTGTCCCCGCAGCCTGGGCGGCCCCTGGGGGCTCCTCCCGCGCCAGGTGCCCGGCTGCACCCCATCTCCGTCCCCAGTGCTCCGCGGCCGTCTGCTTGGCGCCCCGTGTTTTTGAATGAATGAATGAATGAATGAGCGAGTGAGTGAATGAATGAATGAGGGAGTGAGTGAATGAATGAGGGAGTGAGGGAGTGAGTGAATGAATAAATGAGGGAGTGAATGAATAAGTGAATGAGGGAGGGAGTGAATGAATGAATGAAAGAGTGAATGAATGAGGGAGTGAGTGAATGAATGAGGGAGTGAATGAATGAGTGAATGAATGAATGAGGGAGTGAGTGAATGAGGGAGTGAATGATTAAATGAGGGAGTGAGTGAATGAGGGAGTGAATGATTAAATGAGGGAGTGAGTGAATGAGGGAGTGAATGATTAAATGAGTGAGTGAATGAGGGAGGGAGTGAATGAATGAATGAGGGAGAGAGTGTGTGAATGAATGAATGAGGGAGTGAATGAATGAATGGCATCGTGTTGGTTGGATGGTTGGCGGGTTTGGTCTTTTCTACAGGGAGCTATTTACCTTTAGGAATTAGTCGCCTGCCCAAACCACCGTGCCCGGCAGCGGTCACATTTAATAACCAGTGACACGCGAGGGCTGAGGCAGGTGTGCGGGGCCGAGCTCGCTCACGGCCGCCACCCCCACGTCCCACGGGGGCTCCCACGCCAGGCTCCTGCTCCGGGCGCCGGCTGCACTCACCACGGAGGAGGCGTCCCCAAAGCTTCCAGGGTGCATGGTTTAAACGACTGGCATTAAAATCCACACTCCTGGCGCAAAACCGTATTTCAGTTCCTCAGAATCAGGCGGTCAACAGATTGACTGCCGAAGACCTCTCCCGGGGCATGGAGCTGTAGAAAATAATACAAAATGACATAATTACAAACTGCATGGTGACTGATGGCTCAGGAAGGGGTTTTGAAAAGGTCGGCAGGGGCTGCACATCCAGAGGCGGCTTCCTGGAAGGGCAGGGGCCTCGGTCAGGCCCTTCAGACATGTCCTGTTGTCTTGAGAGCAGTTTGGAGGCGGGCGTGCTAAGCAAGAGGACACAACCCCAGCAGAGCTACTTCAGCGCAGAGTGTGTTGGGGCGAGAGGGGTTGGGGTTGTTGGCACAGGGTGGTGGTTCACGTCTGTGTCGTTTGTAGGAGTGGTTGGAAGAACAATGCACGTGAGTCTTTGACATCATGATATCCATCAGGCAAAGAAAAGGAATAAAAACTACAGAAGTTTCTGAGGATTATGCAGCACAAGAACAAAATGGGAAGCGGGAAAATAAACTGCCATCTGGTAGGTGTTCTGCAAAAAAGCAGCATTTGGGACTGCTTTTATTTCTGCACATTAAAAAAATCACTCCCATAGGATAAAAATTCAGCGAAACCTAACAGTTCTGGAAATTGTTCTAATACTCCAGTGTTTTAGTTTTACAAATGACTTGATTGCAATTTGATAATACTGGTTTTACAGTTGTGATTACATAAAAGATGAAAGCTCTCATTAGAAGCCCCTTGTTTCTCAGCTGTGTGTTCAGCAGCTGACTGTGGTGAATCTGGTCCTTAGACTTCTAGAACAGTGCTCTCCCCTGTTCTGGTTTGTGGGTGCTATTCAGACAGACAGCCTTACCTGGGGGAGTTTCTCCCTGAAGGATGAATCGAACATGTTCATTCTTTATTTTCAGTCAAATTCCTGAAATTTTATCCTTACTTATGTTTGGTGGGGAAAGTGGTCAGAATTTGCTAAGGTTTTTATATAATGCTGAAGACTTACTAAGCCATACATCACATGGCATTAATTACCAACTCTTTGCCTCCAGAGTCCTCAAGTTCAGCATGGTCCAGACTTTTAAAAGGGAGCACGAAAACTCCCGAGTCCAGCGCGTTTGGGTATCTGACAGAACTTATGTTAACTGCAGCCAGGTCAGGTCTTACCTGCCAGAGCTGGGGGACGGTGTGGTGTTACAGAATGGAAGTATCCCGTGTTGAGAAGTCAGGCCACCCAGCTCAGCTATTTGCATTCCAGACAAGACAATACTCTCTGAAGACCTTATTCAATGCACATTCAAGTTTGATTTTTTAAATTAAAACAACTTTGAGGGTTGTTCATTTCACCAAAGCGGGATTTATTTATATCAGAAAAAAAAAACAAAAAACCTGAGAACTAAAGAAAAGCAAAAAAGAAGGAAAGAGTACTCCAAACTCACCCATTCTGAGACTGGCGCCCAGGACACTTTGTCTTGTCTTGTAAATGTCCTCAGTGGGGACATTCCTGCGTAACTGGCTTCACACAGCTGTTTTTCTAGGTGCTGCCGGTAACTCGCTGTGTTTCTCTTATGAACATATAAGTCAGTGTATTTAAAAATAATTGTCACTGTGTAGCTAAGGCATCATTTATTTTCTAATTTTATCTTGAATAATTAGACTTTTTTAACCATTTATGTATACAATCAGAATTGTGGTAAATATTGTTGTGGCCAAATGTTTGTTTAAATCTTTAATTATTTTTTTGGGGGGGCGATATGCCTAGATTTAGAGTTACTGATAAAATGACAGCTGAACCACCAATTTTAAGTAGACTGTTGATATTCTAGACATGTAGTTCATTTATTCCTCCACATGACACCTCATGGTGCAGTAATTTAACTGCTGACTCAGGCTCCAGGCATTAGATGAAGGTGATGACAAACTTGTCAAGACGCTCACATTCTAGTTAGTAGGATGGACAAGGGAGAAGTAGCTTCAGTAGGAAATGTTGTAATAAGTGTATGAAAACAGTCTGTGGGACCACAGAAAGGTGCCCCTGACTATCTGCTGGGGACACGGAAGCTCCTGCAGTGACACGCAGCTAGAACAGCATACGTGACGGTCTGAACTAGGACTATTCAATTCTTGACCGGCTTAGTCATTTATCTGTTCCCTTTTTCTGAAGGTTGTGCCCATAGAAGAATATGGAGGACTCTGTCATTTATGCTTGGTGGCACCGCTGCCCTCTGCACCGGACTCCTCACATCAGTCTACCTGGCCACTTTACATGAAAATGATCTATGGTTTTCTAACATTAAGGTATGGGGTTTCTGTGACTGATGTGTGGTTTACTTATCACTGTGCCCAGTCGTCAGCCACGTAGGGGGTGACCAACACAGTGCAGTTTTGCCATGAAGCTTCCAATCTCTTAAAAGGCTTAGCGATGGAATAGAAAGACTTGGTGAGTTTAAAGTAGCCTCAGAGTTTGTATAATCGAGTTTCCTCACATCCAGTACATACTCCAGTTATGCAGCTACTCTTCAGACTGGGTGTGAGATTGGTGCCGGAGGCCATGAGGAGCATTTTTCTGAAAGAAATCAAACAGAAGAGATTCCTACCACAGGTACTGCCGTTGAGAATTATTTGTGACGCTTGATTATATTACAAACTTGGTCACAGTATAAAATTTTTGCTCTTGTGTCATAGTAAAAAAAAAACAAACTGGGGAAGCCGGGATGGCTCAGTGGGTTAAGTGCTCACTTTGCAGCCCCGGGGACTGAGGATCGAATCCCGGCCCCGGCCCGTGTGGACCCATATGCTGAACTGGGGAGTGCCCCCAGTTCAGTTCTCACCGGGGTAAAGACCCTGGCCCAGCTCCTGCCCTGTGCAGCCCCGCACCCACCTGTGGAATGAAACTATGTGGAAAAACCAATGATGTGCAACTATGGAGACTGCTCTGGGCCCTCCCCCTTCTCTCTGTCTCTGTATCTCTCTCTCTCTCTCTCTCTCCCTATCAGAAACAATAAATAAATCTTTAAAAAAAGGAAGGAAATCCTACTGCCACTGCTCTAAACCATGGCGTTCTACCCTGGCCCTACAGGTGCCCTCAGTGTGTTCCTTTAGAAGTGATGCAGGTGGTTGGGGTGAACCATAATTTTTCTGGACAAAGCCATCATTTTCGTCACATTTTCAACAGGGTTTGTGATGGTTTTTTTTGTGTTTTTTGTTTTTTGTTTTTTTATATCTTTTTATATTTATAGAGAGTATTTTATCTTCAGTGCATATTTATTTTTATTTTACTTTTGACAGATAGAGAGAGAGACAGAGACAGAGACAGCTAGAGAACCGAACTGTGGGAACTCCCCAGTTCAGCATGTGGGTCCGCCTGGGCCGGAGCCGGGGTTCGATCCTCGGTCCTTGGGGCCTCAAAGCGAGCGCTCAACCCGCTGAGCCGTCCCGGCTTTCCCGGTTTGTGATGTTTTAAACCTCAGTTTCCTGGTGTCTTTCTTTTTGCTCTCTCTTTAAGTATTTCTAGATTAAGGTGACCAGACGTCCGCTTTTGGCGGGACAGTCCCGATTTTTAACAATTTGTCCCGCGTCCCGTGGCGTTTTTAAAAAGTCCCGATTTTTGGAAAGAATGCACGACAAGCTAGGGAACGGCGGGAGATAGACCCAATTTTTAATCAAGAACCCCCTCCCCACCGGTCAATGGTGTCCCGCTTTACCCATGTTACAATCTGGTCACCTTATTCTAGATGTCTTCTAATTTGGCACTGCTTTCAGAACAAGTATATCATGTGAGGAAAGTTACACATTGCCAGTGTTTTTTATCAGATGTTACCTTGTGTTTTTTTTTAAAGATGTATTTTTATTGTTTTTTGACAGAGAGAGACAGACAGACAGGGTAACAGAGAGAAGGGGGAGGGAGGGCCCAGAGCAGTCTCCATAGTTGACAGCATTAGTTTTCCATATAGTTTCACTCCACAAGTGGGCGCGGGGCTGCGCAGGGCAGGAACTGGGCTGGGAGCTCCCACACACAGGCCTGGCAAGAACTGAGCTGGGGGCACACCCCAGTTCAGCATATGAGTCCACATGGGCCAGGCCCGGGATTTGATCCTCGGGCTCCGGGGCTGCAAAGGAAGCGCTTAACCTGCTGAGCCATCCCAGCTTCCCCCAAATGTACCTTGTTTTTGATCCAAAATGTCATGGTCTTTGACCTTATGTACTTCCGTGGCTTAAAAAATTAACATTCACTTTCAGAGATCAAAGATCTATCATTTTTGAGAGCATTTTAGAGAATCCATGCAGCCTCTATAGACAGTTCCCAGAGAATTTTGCAGAGTCCCTGGAGCTTTGATTCCCTTATAGGGAGGAGTCTGCACAGGACACGACTTCAGCAGATTTAATTCTGCAAATAACTCCTAGCATGTGTATTTAAGCCCTGGCACAGTACTGCAGAGGTTCAGCAGATGTCCACTTGTCTTTATACAAGTCATCATGATATCAAAGAACCACCATTCCTTTCCACCAGTGACAGGTGGTAGTTCTTGTCAAGAAAAATTTTACTTAACCTGTAATCTCTTTAAAATGAAGTGCTTATAAACAGCTTTTCTAAAAGTAAGCAATTTAATCTTATTAACACAAATATCCCTGTGCGGGCGTGTAGCCAAAATTAAGTGCTAGTAACTGTACAGTAGACGTGCTGAAAGAGATCACATAACTTCATGTTAACCTGTGAGTTCGGTTCTGTGACGTAAAGCTCACGCGTGGCCTTGCGGGCGTCCTCAGACAAGCGCACGCCACCATCAGGAATGCTGGGCAGCCTGGTCTCTCTCTCTGCTCTGCCAGGCGAAGGAAGTCACCGCGCTCTTACCTGGTGTTTGTTGAGCCCTTGTTCTGTGGGTAACAGTGGTGCTTACATCACTCAGGAATAGCAGAGCCTCCTGAATTTGCAGCAGACTCTCAGGTATGGTCAGTAAACCCGCCTGGAGCACCTGCACGCTGCCAGTGGGCAGCGTTGTCAGTGGGAGCAGTGCCACCGAGCTAGACAGACCCCTGCCTCCAAGGAGCTGACACTCCTGAGGACACAGGCCAGTGGGCGGCACTTAGATTGCGCGTCAGATCAGCACCGTGACAGGCGAGGTGGAGCTCCGTGGGAGCACGTAGGAAGGGAGCCAAACCCAGCTTCAGAAGATAAGGGAAGTTCTCTGGAGGAGGCGGGGGGTCCGTGAGCCCTGAAGGATGAGCAAGGCGTGTGTCATGGGGAGGGGACATGGGCGGGGGTCCGAGAGGCGAGGCAGCCTCCCTGACCCTGTGAGCTGCACCCTCTTCCTCCCCTCAGACCACGCTGCCTCCGCCTGGGCGCTTCAGGGTGGGTGTGGGCTGGTGGGTCTGAGCAGCAGGCTGTCACACGGGCTCCCTGCCTCCCCACTCAGGTCCCTGTTCAGCTGTCACTCCATCCGTGAGGCCCCCCTGCCCCCCATCAAGCCACAGCGCTGCCCCCCTCTGCTTTACCTGTTGAACTTGATGTCTTTAGGTCAGAAACTCCGTGGAGGCAGACCTTAATCTCTTGTTCCCTGCTGAGTCTCCCAGAAGAGCGGTTGTCGCTGTTGGTCAGTAGGTATTTGCTGAATGAACTCATGAAACGGTAAATACAGCAGCTAGATTGGCAGGAGAGAGCACAGAGTCCACTGGGGAGGCCGGTTTCATAGCTCCAGCGAAAGGCCGATATTCTCACTGGTGCCTGTCTTCCCTTGGAGTCCTTTCCCTGAAACATACACCTGATGGGATGAAGGTCTAAACCCTCATACTTTTTTGTCTGGCCAGCAAATAAACGTTCAGTGATGAGGAAAGGTGATTCTCATTTTACTGAAAGCACTCAAGCCGCCCAGTTTTTAGTCTTTTTCCCTTGTGCTGACAGTTTCCACTGTTACTCTTATTTATTATCACAGAACTTGTCTATCTGCCCATTGAATAGCCTTGTAATGCAAGGAGTCTTTAGAACAGGGGTGTCCAACCTTTCGGCTTCTCTGGGCCACAAGAGAAGAAGAAAAAATTGTCTTGGGCCACAAATAAAGTACACTAATGATAGCTGCTGAGCTAAAAAGAGAATCCCCCCAAAATCTGTTTTAAGAAAGTTTACTAATTTGTGTTGGGCTGCATGAGCCCACAGCCCGTGGGTTGGACGAGCTTGCTTTAGAATAAGGCAGGTTAGTCCACAAAGTGGCAGCTACCGCAGTACCAGGCCCACTGGTTGCCCAAGTGTCCACCCAGTGGCCACACTGTCCCCTCGTCAGTAGTCTTAAGTTCCTTCCAAACTTGGCAATGCTCACATGTCATGACTCCAGTCACCTTGAGGACGTGGATTTGGCCGGCCCAGAAACCGCGTATGTGCCATGAATACGTTTGCTGAAGGCCTGCTTCCCAGTGCAGAGCACTGCAGAACAGCTGTCCCGTCGCGTGCGCTACTGTTTCCTTGTGACATGGTTTGTCAACCTCATTCAGAAAGGTGAGACTCGTAAAGTTAGCTTCCCACGGCTCCCCCACTACTGGCAGCCTGGTTAATGGGGGGGTGGGGGGGCAGTTTTTAACAAACAAAAGTCATTTACATGAGACTTTTAAAAACTAAGGATAGGTTTCCTTTGCACATTTGGTGTCATTTGTCCTGTGTGTGTCGAGGATGGCAGTCATTCACGTGAGCTGTCTTTTTTTTCTTGCTGCTGCTTCCTTTTGGCACATCTGTGAAATTACTGTATAAACCACTGCTTATGTGGTTTAGCTGTGCGGTCCCCTAGAATGCAGTTCTTTGGTCTTCCCACCTCTTTCTCTGATTGTCTTTAGGTGTCTTCGCTGCCTACAGGGTCCCCCCCTGTGGAACCTGTGCCAGTTACAACAGGAGTATCTGTTCGTTTTGCGTTCTTCAGAGCCTAACTTCTGGTGTTCGTTCTCATTGGCACCATCCACCAAGCCAAGTATAAATTGCTGTAAAACTGGAAGAGTGTCTGCATGAATAAAGCAGATGTTCTCAGCAGGGAGCAGATATAAAACTCGCAAGTGCCTGTCTGATAAACTACAGCATTTGGTTCTGTCCAGCTGGTGCTGAGCTCAGCGATCCATCATGTTTGAACGTATTTTCACTAATTAGGGCGGCTGGATGTGCTGAGGGGAGGGGTGGGGCACAAAAGCTCCCACTGTTAGGACTTGGAGCATTGCTTTTCTTTTCCCGTCTTTGTGAGGTCAGTCTGTGCTGGATACGCAGCCCCTGCTGTGGGTGACTGGTGTGGCCCTCCATTTTGATTTGGGGGTGCAGGGTTGACGTTAGAATGTTCATCCGAAGGCAGCTGTGCTTTGAATGCTTTAAGGCAGCTGGAGAGACTAAAAGGGATGTAACTCAACTTATGTTGTTGTTTATTTTATTTGTACCAAAGGAAGCTAATATTTGCTCAGTTAACATCAATTCACAGCCTCTGTGGTTACTTGACCAAGTATGAGTTTGAACATTCTAGAAAGTTTAGTTTTGTTATCAAAAGCAAAACAATTGTTCTTCTCAAAGATTAGAGATGATGGATTAACGTGACTGCTAAGACTTGCCTTTACTGCCCTGAAAGACACGTCACAAATCAGTAGTATAAGCAAAAGCCAAGAGAGCAACGTGACTTATGTTGTCCTTGGTATGAGCAAGTGTGCTAGTGAAATTAAATTTTAGAGCCTACCTGGGTCTTATTTTCATGTTTAATTTTTCCAGGATGAAGTTGTTTTCTGTGAAAGGAAGCTCATTATATAAGATTTGTTACCCTATTCCTACCCCCATATTTTCTTAAAAAAGAATGAACATGATAGAACAGAATAGTTTGTTTTTCATGGTCATTAAGTAGATATTTATACTCTTAATAACTGAGTGTTTCTTCGATGCTTTATTCATTAATTGATTTATAATAATTTTTTTTTAAGGATAGGAGAAATATTTAAGGATGGAAGAAGTAAACAATTTCCAGGTATGATGATAAATAGTATGAGTGGTTCTTTTAATAAAATATTTATTACTATTTGAAAAATAGTTGGAGGTAAGGGAAAATAAAAGATGTGATAAAAGAAGCTTATCCGCTAAAAAGTAAGATGTGTAGTGTTTATCATCTTCCCCCAGTCAAGTTGGGTTCGTGGAGTATGGATCTGCTGTAAAAGGAAAAAAATAGACGGAAACACGTATTAGATGGAAATGCATAGTAGACAGTGTGTCGCAGATTCTACAACCTGGTGTTTTGAACACTGATGTAAAGGCATCTGTAAGGACATATTATAATTCTTGTTCATTATACCGTTTTGTACACGTACAACATACAGGCTCTAAGGTTATTACAAAAGTCCTCCCCATCCTCATCACCAGTTACCTGCATATTTTATGTTAATGTTTTAAATTTTATAAAAACATCTCACAACCAAATTGACTAATAGCTATTGCTTTAAATTTTCAGTTCTTCTAAAATTGAATATTTATGTAAATAGAGTTTAAATTTCTTCTATCCGTTTTCCTACCTGAACATCTTTCCACTTGTCAAAAGTAAAATCCACATGTAAAAAATCTACCCCATTTAATTGAGAATACCTTATATTCCTATAATAAAAAGAAAATTATTCATGTTGTATAATATTTTTAGCTTTTAGGCATATGTCTAATGCAATTATAGTTCTCTTCATTTGGAAGGTTGTTTTGTACTGTTCCTATTTGCTTCTCACTAATAGTATATAAAAATTGGTGTTTTTAAGTTTTAATTTGTGTGCAATAAAAGAAAAACCTTAACTCTGAAACATCAACTTAAATGTAATTAGTTGTCTCCATTTTTAAAATGGTTACAGAAATTTTGAACATTCACAACAGTAGAGAGAATAGTGTGACAGCCCTGTGTACACCCAGCTTCTACAATTATCAGTCTACTACTGTTTTTATTTGCCAAGATTTCTTACGACTGTGTTTTCAGAGTGTTTTCCCTTTTACGTTGTAGTTCTGTGTCCTGTTTCTATAGTGACAATGGAGGTTAAAATAAAACTAGGTCATGTAAACCCACAGCCCTAACTTCGTTTCAGGAAGTGGAGCGAGAAATCTCCTTCCGAACAGAGTGTGGGCTGTATTACTCCTACTACAAGCAGATGCTGCAGGCTCCAAGCCTCATGCAAGGTAAGCACAGCTCTTGTGCTGCTGCGTTCTTGTCCATCTCATCCAGAAAAATGTTTTGCACTGAAACTTTTTAAATGCTTTGTAAAACTCGGATAGCTGCTTCTCCGAGCTTGTGTATGTTTTCCTTCTGTAATAGTGTAGTCAATTCACGAAAATGGTTTGCTCTAGAAGTTACATAATACTTTATGTAACTCCCCTTTCCTTGCCTCTCAGCTCTACTCCGTCCCCAAATTAATCTGTTCCCAGTTTCTTGGTTTTGTCACTGATTTTTCTCACAATCATTTATCTGGAAGAGGTCTTTGCAGGTGAAAGCTGTATTGTAGAAATGGAGGCATTCTGATGACATAGATGAAACTGCAGGTGTCCCTGTGCTCCATTCAGAATCTCCTTTGTTTTGCAGTTGCCATTTCCCTGTTTTCACTGTTTCCAAGTGGTTTAGAGCACATAGCCTTTGCCTTTGCTCCAGCTAATGGGAGCCCCCAAAAGGATCTCTCCTACATAATGCCCACGTGCTTATTAGCACGTCACATAACAGGGTTGTCCTGTTCTAGACTTCATTTGGTTTTAGATGTATTTCTGGCAAGAATTCTTCATAAGTGAAGTTGTATGCTTCTGATTTTAACATAATAAGAGACATGAGATATAGGTTATCTTTTTGTGCCATAAAAATTAATCAGTTGGTTCCTATGTAGATAGCTGGATTTACCCACAATAAGGTTAGAAGCCATTTAGTGATTATTGCCCATATCCATTATTTCAACAGTTACAAAGGTGACATTCAAATTGTCATTCTTCCTGTATTTATTTGCAGGAACGCTTTTTTAGAGAAAACCTTTTTCTCATTCACTGATTGCCACAAGGCACAGTGGACCCAAGAAGGCACGATAAGTGTTCTTTCCTTCATGTAGTCGCTCCTCGTCCAGATTCCATATCTGCAGACTCACCTAGGTGCCATCTATTGATGCGGGCACAGAGGACACAGTAAGCAAGCTGCCCTCAGGCGTGAGGTAGCGTGCTGCTGGCTCTGAGCCACACGTTAACAAATCAATGGTGTATATTAAAGAAGATGCCTTTAAACAGAAACACACATAAACCGAGGCCATGTGCTGATCAGTCATAAAAATGCACGACCAGGAACCCATTTCCTACTCGTGCAGTGGTGCTAAGTCCATTCTTACAACTGCCAGGAATAACGGGAATCCGCTGTACCGGCCAGTTCTCAGAACAAGAAGTTGCCTTTCCAGCTTCGTAGAGGCGCCGGTTCTTACTGAGGGGCAGCTGTGTGCCTGGGGGACACCTGAAATCTCTGGAGACATTTTTAGTTGTCACAGCTGTGGGGGAGGGAGAGTGTGCTACTGGAATCTCGTGGGTGGAGGGCAGGGATGCCGCTAAACATCCTGCCATGCACAGGACAGTCTCCACAGCAAAGCACTACTGGGCCCCCACATGTCCAAATACTAGTAGTGAGGAACTTGAGAAACTGCTCTAGAGGTGGACAGAGCATCTTCTCTTTAGCATCACTGTGGACTCAGTTCACTTAAGTCATTTGTTAAGATTATTGTTTTAGAAGGGTTCAAACAGATAAAAAGGTAGGGAGAGGCCGCTAATGGATTTCCACGTATCTGTCTCTCGGCTGCAACACTTATCAACTCCTGACGGGTCCTGTCCTCAACCTGGACCACCTTGACTGCTGCACACCAGCACACGGCTCCCCCTGCAGTCTCAGTGCTTCTCCAGAGAATGGCCACTTATTAACATAACCACGTTTTCATTAACACACTTAAACACAATAAAGAAATTGCATACTATCAAATACCCAGTCAGTGTCAAACTTTCCTGATTGTCTTAGATTTTTTTTTTTAAGATTTATTTTTATTGTTTTTTGACAGAGAGACAGAGAGAAGTGGGAGGGCCCAGAGCAGTCTCTGTAGTTGACAGCATTAGTTTTCCGTATAGTTTCACTCCACAGGTGGGTGCGGGGCTGTGCAGGGCAGGAACTGAGCCGGGAACCTCCCGCATAGGCCCCAGCAAGAACTGAACTGGGGGCACATCCCAGTTCAGCATGTGGGTCCGCATGGGCCGTAGCCGGGATTCAATCCTCAGGCTCCAGGGCTTCAAAGCGAGTGTTCAACCTGCTGAGCCATCCCAGCTTCCCTGTCTTAGATTTTTAATACAGTTTTTAAGATCCAAATAAAGCCCACATGTTGCAGTCATTTGCTGTGTCTCTTCAAGGGTTTCTTTTAATCTGTAGGTTTCTTTCCTTTTTTTTTTCTTCTAATTTTTTGTTGAAAACACCCATTCATCTCTGATAGAGTTTTCCTCTTTCTGGGTTTTGCTGCCCCAGGTGCCATCCATTGGCTTGGCATTGTCTGAGTTTCCTGATAGTTGGCAGTTAGAGCTAGGGGCTGGCTGGGGTTTTGGTCCTGTTTAGGTAAGAATGCTTCCTAGGAGGAGCTGTACATTCCACAGCACAGCACTTTTCTCTGGCACATACTAAAAAATCTATGAACAGTTTTCAATGAATTAATAATTGTAATTATTTTTTTCCTGATTTTCCAAATATCAACCTTAGGTTTTCATGGCTTAATGTATGATAACAAAACTGAATCCATGAGGACAATTAACCTCCTTCAACGAATGAATATTTACCAAGAGGTTTTTCTCAGTATTTTATATAGAGTTCTACCTATACAGGTATGTTGTGTTCTATGACTGAATTGTTAATAGCAGCTAAAAGCCAAACCTGCCATTTTAATTTCAAAGTTTCACATACTCTGATCTTTGACTGACTTGGTATAAAAATAAAGTATCCTAATTTCTTCATAAATATTGTGGACTTTGCTTTTATTCATGTTTTATAAGATATGTTGTACATCTAGATGCTTCCTGTCTTATAATATATGTATGCAATGTAGAAGTGATAGTATTTTCATTTGGAAATAAGTAATCACTCCTCACTTAGCTTTCAAATAAAAAATGTGGAAAATCAACAAATTGCATGACTGCCTCTCATGTGAACAAGGTAAATCTGGACTAAGTTAGGCGTGAACTTGCCTGAAGTTGCCCAGAGTCCACCGGCAGCACGGCCTCCCTGAGGGCGTGAGGTGCAGGGCTGCAGGCGCCCGGGAACGCGGAAGGGGTGCCGTAGGCTCACTGCTGGGAAATGATGGCAGCTTCTGATCGTAAATGTCTCCGTCTTCTGTCATGTTTTAAACAGCAAGGAGAAGGACTGGGGCTTCCTAACAGGTATGTTTTATTGTTTCCTTTACAGAAATATTTAGAGCCAGTTTATTTTTATATTTACACCTTATTTGGACTACAGGCGGTCTACGTCACAGCTCTGTACATAACCAGCTGGCTCCTGAGTGGAACGTGGCTGTCGGGACTTCTAGCAGCTTTCTGGTACCTCACCAACAGGTGAGTAGAGATCAGTTCGCCTCTCTCCCTTTATAAAATGTGAGCATAAGCGACATTACTTCATTCTGATTCAAAGAAAGTTGCCTGCAACGTTTAGTTGTAGGGCAGTATTTTCTCTTGGGTCTACCTACTGGTGTTTGTCTTACCAAGTAAGGTAGAAAGTCCTACTTACATATATTTCCACCTGAGGGACAGAACCAGTCAAGAGATCATTTGTGATAACCCAGTTCTGTTCCCCACTTGCTATGTGATCAGTGTTTCTCCAGACACACACCAGTATCTCTTAAAGAGGTTTGATATACAGCTTCATGGCAACCTTAATAGGGTTGTGTGCAGCTCATGATTACACAAGCATAAGCATAAAGCACTGTACTAATGCTACGAAGCTCTTCCATTATTTAAGTACCTATTATTAATTTCTAAATACTAGAATATATGAACGAACATATTGTTAGAAACATATTCAAGATATATTGAACGGTTGCCTGACCTACAGTAGCAACACCAATCCTGAGTAGCAGACTTAAAACTTGAACACAAGTTCTAATATGATTTTATTTTATAATCCTAAACAAATTACTTCTCATTATATCCTTATAGAGTGCTTACTAGATGCCAAGCACTTTACAAAATGCTTTACATGTATTCTTTTCACAACATGATTGAGGAGGTACTATCATTACCATTGTGAGGAAATTCAAGCTTAAAAGGTTAACTTAAGGCATTGAATTATGTGTATGTGTGTGTATGTTCATATATATAGATCAAGGTATATACGAGAGCTGTTCAGAAAGTATCCAGCCATGTAATCATTCTCGTTATATTGACAATAGCTGGATTTTTCCCAAACAGCCCTCATATATTTACATAAATATACACACAGCGAAATCTGGGTCAGAATTCCAATGTGGGCTGTGAGACTGCTATGTTGCGCTACCTCTCCACATTGTAATCTAACAATATTCCTGCTAGGAGGACATGAAAGTCAGAGTTACTGTTCCTACTAAGGGTGAATAAACACCTTTTCCTGGCTGGCTGGCAGGAACGCTTCCTAGGCCTGGTGTACAGAGATGAAAGCGTTAACTACACTTGTCCTTCAGGGGTTCTCATTCCAGGGAGGCATGGAGCTATTTAAGACCCAGAACAACGCACTGAAGAATAAGAGGTGGCACTATGCAGTTGGAGCCGGAAGTGTGAGGCGGCTGGCATGCACACACAGTTCAGAGCCCAAGTTCTGCCATGTAGCCTCCTACACGCCTGTGGACTGCTCCCCTCAGTTTCCTCTTCCTGTTAATGGCGTAGGGATGCCCATGAGGAGGACAAATTATGAGAACGAGTGGCCAGAATCTGAGTGTGCTTCACCTTAGGAAATCTTGAGGTAATTACAGTAAAAATGACGACTCTGGTCATTCGTGTCCTCTGCAGAATAGATACGACGAGAGTGGAGTTCACCATCCCCTTGAGGGAGAACTGGGCGCTGCCGTTCTTTGGAATTCAGATAGCAGCAGTTACGTATTTCCTGAGACCAAACCTACGGCCTCTTGCTGAAGTAAGTTCTGATAACCGTGCATGGTTTCAGTTCTCCAGTTTTGTCTAAGGAGCTCTGGGAAATGTGAGGTGCATAGTGTCCCAGTGCATGTGAATTCTTATTCCATCACCAGTTTTTTTAACCTGAGTTACATGAAGTCTTCTTTTTCTGAGCCTTTTCCTACTTTCCAAAGAAATCATTTTCATTTTTGTTGTTAAAAATGCACTCTATAATGGGGATGCCGGGATAGCTCATCAGGTTAAGCGCTTGCCATGCAACTGCAGGGTCTGGGCTTTGAACTTTGGCCCCAGCCCATGCAAACCCATATGCTGAACTGAGGCACAGCTGGTAACCGCTGAGATGGTGGTAAAGATTCTCGCCTCCAATCAGGAGGCCCCCAATTCGGTTCCCACCCCGCGTAGCCCACATCCATCCACCTGTGTGGAATGAACTATGTCACAACTGATGACGTATAACTATGGAGACGGCTCTGGGCCCTCCCCATTCTCTGTCTCCAACTCTCTCTCTGTCAAAAAATAATAAATAAATCTTTAAAAAAAAAAAAATGTACTCTACATAATCTGCCCTTAACGGGTTGCAGCAAACCCAGACAATTCTGCAGAACGGCTAGAATTTTCACGCCACCGCCTCGGTGCTGGCATGGAGGCCGCATGCCACATGTGCGTCTCCATTTTGCTGGGGGTCGCTGCAGGGTGGTTCGGACTCACAGAACAAATGCCCGGTTCTGCAGCGCAGCAGCTGGTGGTTTCCTGTTGGGTTGAGGAGACACTGGCTGCTCCTGAGAGACCGCTGGCCACCGTGAGTCACTCAGGGCCTTTCTCACCGCAGAGGCTGGCACTCCTCGCCACCTTCGTGTCGACCTTCCTCTTCAGTCTGACGTGGCAGTTCAATCAGTTCATGATGCTCATCCAGGCACTGGCGCTGTTCTCACTGGACTCACTGGACATGCTGCCGGCCATGAAGGTGAGCCTGCCTACTCGTGCCGCGTTTTATATCCCAGCGTGCGCTCAACACGGAGCTGCACCCGAGCTCGCGTGGAAGTACGCGCCCAGTTCACGACTCTGCTTACTTTGCACTAAAAGATGGTTTTAGTTTGTGAATATAAAACCAAAAGCAACAAACGAACAAGACAAATAAAAACTCACAGACACAGATAGCAGGCTGATGGTTAAGGAGTTCACATACATGGTGATGGAAGAACTGACTCTGGGTGGTGAGCACATAATGCAACAGATGATCTACTGTAGAACTGTACACTTGAAACCTATATAATTTTACTAACCAGTGTAGCCCCAATAAATTCAATTAAAAAGATGGATTGATTTATTTATAATATCCTTTATAGAGATGACTTAAAATCCTAAAATATAGGATAACTCTTTTAAAATGTGTTGCTATGTGGTGCCTCTTATATTTTTTAAGGAAATCCGTAACAAGTTTTCTGTGGCCCTTTATAAGATTTTCATAGTAACGTTGAACCAAACCCCACTGAGTGACCGAAGGTCACACATGAAACAGGCAGTTATAAGGGAGCCCTGGTCAGTCTCCCAGTGTGTGCTGTCATTCCACTGAATGTTTCTTTTTCACGTACAGGAATATGTTTTAACATATCCTGCATGTTTTTAAAATTGTTTGGTGATTATTCTGAAGTAGCAGTAACTTAAGTAGTATTTTCTAAGTATAATAAAATGCTATCTCCAGGTCTAAGGCAGCAGTGTAGCCCAATGTGGAAAAGTTAGACTCATTTACTTCCTGTCAGGAAAGATGCAACAGTCTGAAAAGTGACAGAACCTGATCTGGGGAACATTCCAGAGAGCCAGCCGCTGGAGTGGGTGACACTACTGACGTGTCAGCCCATGTGAGACACTGTCCCAGCCACAGGGCCTTCGCCATCCAGTGGGGAAATAAAGGTCCAGACAGGGGGGACAAGTACATGTCAATTCATGGTAACAATCACCACTAGAAGTCCAGGAGAAGAAACTTGTTTTTAGGCTAAAAAGGTTTCACAGAAGTGGGGGGCTAGAGCTGGGCCACAGTGAGGAGAACAGAATGTGAGGGAGGGACAGGGGACAGGATGTGAAGGTACGGTAAGGAGAGCGAGTGTGGAGGCAGTCACGTGCGTGTGGCAGGCACGTGTGTGCGTGGTATTTAGACAGCGATGCCGCGCCCCAGACGCCTCTACAAGGCCAGGCGCAGGTGAAGCTGAGTCTGTGTCTATGTCTGTCGGTCTGTCTGTCTACACTGACCTCTGTACTTGTTCGTGCTGACTGGGAAGCTAAGGGGAAGGCACCTCAATGTCTTTGCATTTCCCCACTATGACGGCAGCACGACCAGGTAGCTTTGAAAGGACTCCACGTGGTCCCAGAGAAGACGGAGTGAATACACTTCTCCCTGTTCTTCCCATCGAGTACATCAAAGGCCTGAACAGCACACATATGCAAAGCAACACAAGTTCTGAGAGGAGGAGAAAAGAAAGCATGTGCCCAGGGGAAACAGGGCAGTGAGTTCCCTGGGTTTTAATTTACCTCCTGCATCTCACAGACCGGGTACTGCAGAAGTCAGCAACCAGGAAATACCAGTGAACCCAGACAAAAAGCCCAAGGGAAGCCAAAAGGACCAGACAAGGCAAAATAAGAAACCTGACGTTAGCTGCCCTACTTCAGCCCAACACCTCAACAAAACTGCAGCCTTTCCGCCTCCATCAGCACAACTCCCAGGACACCTGTTCCAGGATAGTCGGGACGGCCTGGGGCACAGAACCACAGCCTCACTCTCCTGGCTGCTCTCCAGCAGTGTCCTCATGAACCTGGGATGTGGCTACTTGTATGAACTATGCAACCTTATAACACAAAATGCTCTTTTCTAGAAGCACACCTACTTGATAAAAAAACAATGGCCCGCATCAAAAAGCTCCATTACCCAAATACAAGGAAACAAAACAGTGTTCTGTTTTCTAAAATATATTTGTGAATGAGTTGTTATTCTTAAAGAGTTCCTGCAAATCCATGAAAAAAGCATGTACATGCTAATAGAAAATGGAGCAAAAGACAACATATACTTTCTAGAAGAACGCATCAAAAAGAATAAAATACTTAAGTGTAAATTTAACAAAAGAAGTACAAACATACTCTGAAAACTACAAAACGCTGTTGAAGGCTTTGAGAACCTATATAAATTGGAAAGACACCCCACATTCATGGATTGGAAGACTTACTATTGTTAAGATGACAGTACTCCCCGAATTGATCTACCGATTCAACATAGTTCTTGCTCAGAATCCCAGGTGCAGTTTTTGCAGAAATTGACAAGCTGATCCTAAAATTCATATGGAAACTAGGGACCCAGAATAGCCAAAAACAACCATGAAAAAGAACAACATTGAAAAACTGACATTTTTCCATTTCAAAACTTACTTCCAAGCGATAATCAAGACAGTATGATACTGGTAGGGTAAACATTAATGAAATAGAATCAAGAGACCAGAAATAAAGTCAATTAATTTTCAACAAGGGTACCAAGATAACGAGAAAGAATAATCTTTTCAACAAATGGTGCTAGAGGGGAAGCCGGGATGGCTCAGTGGGTTAAGCGCTCACTTTGCAGCGCCAGGGACCGGGGATCAAATCCCAGCCCCGGCCCTTGGGGACCCATATGCTGAACTGGGAGCTCCCCCAGTTTAGTTCTCTCTCTGTCTCTGTCTCTGTCTCTCTCTCTCTCTCTCTCTCTCTAATAAATAAATAGAATCAGAATGACTTAAAAAAACAAATGTTGCTAGAGTAATTGGATATCTACATGCAAAAGACTGAAGTTGGACCCCTTCTTCCCATCATACAGAATAATTAAAATAGATCACAGACCTAATTAACTGTAAGAGCGAAACCTAGAAAAACATTCAGAACAAAGGGTAGGATAATTCTTCATGACCTTGGAGTGGGCCAAGCTTTCTTAGATAGAGCCTCAAAAGCACAAGTCGCTGAAGAAAAAAATAGATGAATTGGACCTTATCAGAATTAAAAACTTTTGTGCTTCAAAGTATACCATCAAGACACTGAAAAGTCAGCTCACAAAATAGGAGAGAATATTTGCGAGTCATATATCTGATAAGGGACTTCCAGGATATGCGTATGTAGAGAACTCTTACTCTTTCAACAATAAAATATGGCCAAAGGATTGGATAGACATTTCTCCAAAGAAGATATATCAATGTCCGATAAGCACATGAAAAGATATCATTGGTCCAAACCAAAAACCATAGTAAGAGATCACTTTACACGCAGTTGGATGACTGATATTTAAAAAAGAAACAAGGCAGATAATTACAAGTGCTGGCAAGGATGTGAAGAAATTGGAACTCTCATACGTTGCTGCTGAGGTTTAAAATGGTTCAGCCACTTTAGAAGAGTTTAACATTTCCTCCATTGTTACACTGAACATTACCATGTGACCCAGCAGTTTCACTGCTAGGTACAAACCCAAGAGAAATGAAAACAGGTCCGGGTAAAAAATTTGTACATGAATGTCCAAAGAGTGGAAACCACCCAAATCCCCATCAGCTGTTGAGCAGGTAGACAAAATGTGGTCCATCCACGCAGTGAAATGTCACTGAGCAATAAAAAGAAGGACGCACTGACACATGCTACAACGTGGGTGAGCATGCTCAGTAAAAACCATTCACAAAACCACATGTTGTGTGAAATGACTACAATATGCACATCTGTGGAGGCAGGAAGTAGCCTCTTACCAGACAGGAACTAGGGGAGGGCAGAGGAGTGAGGGCTGGTGGATATGGGATTTCTTTGGGGAAGATGAGAATTATCTTAAAATTCAGGATCTGCACAACTCTGTTAAATAAGCTACAGGTCATGTATTGTACGCCCTAAATGGGTAAATTTTGTTCAGAAGCGGGTCTGGGCTCTTGGAGCTGTGCTGTGCCCACTGGGAACCCAGGACGTGGGAAGTGGAAGGCCTCACTGCCGTGGGCCCGTCCAGTGGGGAAAGTAGGCACACACGTAGACAACGCAGCAACGTGATGTGTCCTAACGTGTGGGACGCAGCAAAGTCCAGTAACGGTAAAAGGATTCAGAAGAAAATTGAAGACAGCAAATTGCATTTGCCTATTTCGAGAATGTGTTTATACCATTGTTCACTTCCTTTACTTCCTTTAAGTCAGGGGTGGGCAATTGTTTTGGCTTGGGGGCCGCTTTGTGGAAACGAAGGTTAGCGGAGGGCCACACCTTTTAAAATGATTGCATTTATTAGTTAACTTTGCATTTCAGAAGAGATATAAACTGTATCATAAAAATCTGATGTCTTGGTGGGCCGCAAATAGACCTGTAGCAGGCCGCATGCGGCCCGCGGGCCACAGTTTGCCCACCCCTGCTCTAAGTAATGTTACAGAACTGTAAATGTTCCGTAATTAAAAGTTAAGCAGACAGCTCCTGTTTAGGGTGTGTAAGTGGGAGCTGAGAGTGTTTTCTGCATGGTGGTAACCTGCTATCTGGTAAGAACTCTGTGTCAGCATCTAACCTTGGCTTGTTACAGGCAACGTGGCTATACGGTGTACAGATTACAGGCTTGCTGCTGGTCTGCGCTCTGCAGTTTTTTAATTCCATGATTCTTGGATCTCTGCTCATCAGTTTTAACCTTTCAGTAATAATTGCAAGAAAACTTCAGGTAGGACTTTTTTTTTTTTTTGTCCTTAATCAAAATACAGTGTATACCTTTTTTCCAATTGTGTGGTTTGTTGGACCTTCTTTGTGTGCAGCATACAAAGGAAAATGTATGAGCAAATTCCCACTGAAAAGCACAAAGGACATTGTTGGCGTTTTTTTAAATACATGGCCATCCCTTTGTTTTAAAGTTTATTATTTATCTTAGAGTATTAGAATCTTAGTTCAATTCAGGCATTAACCAAAGATGCTTATTTGAATGCCACTGACTTAAAGTTGAAATAAAAGAGAAAATTTTTGAGCTTTTTTTTTTTTTGTCTATGTGCGAGTGAGCACCACCACCTGTAGGCGTGTGCTCATCAGCCTGTCCAGCGACCCCTGGATTCCATACCGTGCCGTTGGCTTCTAAGTGAATTAAAATGAACTCTTGAGAATCCTGAAAACCAAGTAAATGTGTTTAGAAATAGTGGGTCATTTCCTAGGATATAATGTTTGATACCCCTGACCCGAATTTAAGTCTCCTACATTTCCGTGAGATTTTGGGGTCAGTGGTTTTCCTTAATAATGCCACAAAGCCTGTTTTTCTTCTCGTAAGCACTTTTACATCAAGAAGCAATTTCACTCTCTGCCTCGGGGAGACAAAATCCTTTTTCTTACTCGTCTTTTGAGAGCTGCTGTGGCAACTGTCATGAAGATTTTTAGAAATGAGTTTTTATGGGAAAAGCCGGGACGGCTCAGCGGGTTGAGCGCTCGCTTTGAGGCCATGAGGACCGAGGATCGAATCCCGGCTCCGGCCCAGGCAGGACCCACGTGCTGAACTGGGGAGTTCCCACAGTTTGGTTCTCTAACTGTCTCTGTCTCTGTCTCTCTCTCTATCTGTCAAAAAGTAAAATAGAAATAACTATGCACTGAA
>PVKE010005522.1:0-58618 GCA_004027555.1 Craseonycteris thonglongyai
GGAAGTGGTGGCCTTCCATTCTGCTGGCACAGGCTTGATCTGGGAGTGGGGTAGCCAGGCAGAGAGTCCATCCACCTTGACGACTGTAGCGGTGGTGAGGATAATGGTGTAGGGTCCCTTCCAGGGAGGGGTGAGTCCTGAAGTGGTGAACCTTTTGACGAGGACCGAGTCACTGGGCTGGAAGGAGTGTGCAGGTTCTGAAGGGGGCGTAGGGGTGATGTCCCAGAGGGCTTCATAGAGTCCCTGTTGGGTTTCCTGGAGCACCTGCAAAGACATGAGTAGGTAGTGGTTATGGATTTTGGCCTGCAGTTCCTCTCTAAGCTTAGGGAGTAGAGGAGGGGTCTCCCAAACATGATTTCATAGGGAGAGAATCCCCATCTGTAGGGAGTACATCGAGCCCTTAAGAGAGCCAGTGGGAGTAGGTTGGTCCAGTTTTCACTGGCTTCTAGAATGAATTTAGTAAGTGATTCCTTTAAAGTCTGATTTGTTCATTCTACCTGACCAGAGCTTTGTGGCCTATAGGCACAATGTAATTTTCAATTAATGTTCAAAATCTTAGTAAGGTTCTGGAAAATTTGGGCTGTGAAAGCCAGACCATTATCAGAACCTAGGACTCTAGGGAGGCCAAAATGGGGTATTATTTCTTAGAGTAGTTTTCTAATTACTGTGATGGCAGTTTCAGAGTGAGTAGGGAAAGCTTCAACCCAACCTGAATAAGTATCTACGAAGGCTAGACGATATTTATATCCTCCTGCTGGAGGCTTAACCTCGGTGAAGTCTAATTCCCAGTGTTCCCCTGGGGAGTTCCCCTGAGCTCGGATCCCCAGGGGGGCTGATGATGTGGCCCAGTGTTCACCTGGACACAAGGAGCACACCTAGAGGTGCCATCAGAAATCAAAGTATTTAGATGGGGGATGTCATATTTAGGTCGTAGGAGTTCAGCTAGTTTGGACTTTCCTAAATGTGTAGCCTGGTGCATCTGAGTGATCAAGGTTCAACCCAAAACCTCAGGGACCAGGCACATCCATTGGGCAGGATCTGCCACCCAGGAGCTTCTTCTTCAGCCCGTAACTGCAGAGCACGGTTACTTTCTTCTGTGGTGAAGGAGGGCGAAGGTGGCAGAGTGGGGGCTGGTAGGGATATCAGGACTGGTGATGGCCCCACTGGTTTTAGGGCTGCCTGGCAGGCGGCCTCATCGGTGGCTCGGTTTCCTTGGGCCTCTGGAGAGTCACTTTTGGTGGCCTTTACCGTGTACCAGGGCCAGAGCCTGCGGTAGCCAAATGGCCTCCAGAAGGGCCAGGATCTCTTGTTTGTTTTTAATGTCCTTTCCGGCTGAGGTGAGACGTCCCCTTTCCTTATAGATGGCCCCGTGGACATGCGCAGTCACAGATGCGTACCGGCTGTCAGTGTAGATGGTGACAGCTTTCCTTTCTGCCTATTTTAGAGCTTGTATTAGCGTGATGAGTTCTGCCTTTTTGGCAGATGTCCCGTGGGGGAGGGCCTGTGACCAAGTGGTGTGTTCCAGAGTGACCACGGCGGCTCCTGCATCCCTGACCCCGTCATGACAAAACTACCATCAGGGTACAGTACCTCATCCGGCGTGTTCAGGGGGACATCTGTGAGGTCCGGTCGGGTGGTCTGGATCTCCAGGCAGAGTCGTGCAGGGGTTCCTCCAGGTTGTTGTCCGGGAGGAGACTAGCAGGGTTAAGAGCTGTGGTCTATGGAACCTAATGCGAGGCTGATCCAGCAGCAGGGCTTGATACTGGGTAATGTGGGCATTTGAGACGCATTTCCCTGGGCTGCTCCAGAGGAGGCCTCGACCGCATGAGGGGCGGTGAGAGCTAGTTCTTGGCCCAATGTCCATTTATCAGCCTCCTTGACGAGCAGTGCCACGGTGGCTGTGGCCCGGAGACAGGCTGACCAGCCAGCCGCCACAGGGTCCAGTCTTTTAGATGAGTAAGCAATGGACCTGTTCCAGGGCCCAAGAGTCTGGGAGGTGGAAAGTCTTGGTAATGTCCCCCAGAGCCAGTGCTGGGGCGGAGACGCGAGCCTCTTTGAGTTTCTCAAATGCCTGTTGCTCAACTTGGGTCCAGTTTAAGGGCTGGTTTCTCCTGGACATGCATATAATGGCTTCTCAATTTCAGCAAATCCCAAGATCCACAGCCTGCGATATCCTACAGCTCCGAGGAATTCTCGGACTTGCCGCTTGGTGGCAGGCGTGGGAATCTGTAAGACTGCTTTTATGCGGCTGGGGACAGAGCCCTTTTCCCTCATCTTATAATGCACCCCAGGTAGGTCACCGCAGTGGAACATAATTGTGCCTTTTTGGCTGATACCCTATATCCCAGAGTTTGGAGGGTATTTAAAAGGGTGTCTGTAGCCTGTTTGCAGCCTGATTCTGTGTCTGTTGCCAGGAGGAGGTCATCTACATACTGTAGTAGAGAACAGCGGGGATATGGGGTCCGAAAAGGGGCAAGGTCCTGGTTCAAGGCCTCATCACATAGAGTGGGTGTGTTCTTGAATCCCTGAGGCAGTTGAGTCCAAGTGATTTGCCCTGTGACTTCAGTGTCTGGGTCAGTCCATTCAAATGTGAATAGAGGTTGGCTTATGGGGGCATCAGGGATGCTGAAGACGGCAACTTTCAAAGCCAGCACTGTATAGTAATGATGTGCCGGAGAGAGGAGGCTAAGGAGGGTGTAAGGATTGGGAACTGTCGGGTATATAGTTTCAACCCATAGGTTTATCTCCCTTAGATATTGAACAGGCCTATAGTCCTTAGTCTAAGGTGACCAGACGTCCCGCTTTGGGCGGGGCAGTCCCGATTTTTAACAATTTGTCTTGCGTCCCACAGCATTTTAAAAAAGTCCCGATTTTTGGAAAGAATGCATGACAAGCTAGGGAATGGCGGGAGATAGACCACATTTTTAATTAAGAACTTCCTCCCCCCTGGTGAATGGTGTCCAGCTTTACCAATGTTAAAATCTGGTCACCTTACCTTAGTCCCCAGCTTTAAAACTGGGAGCAAATGGGTGTTCCAGAGGGACTTAACGTTTGGTGAAGATGCCTGTGTCCTTTAGCCTCTGGATGTGGGGGGCAATTCTCTTTCTGGCATCTTGGCTCATGGGGTATTGTCTTACCCAGATGTGTATAGCCATAGCCAAGAGTTGGATGACGATTGGAGCATGATGTTGAGCTAGTCTTGATGGGTTGTTTTCTGCCCAGACTCTGGGAAATTTGGTCTGCAGTTGATGCAAGTAGTCATCCTGGGTGACAGAAGGGGCATCCGGTTCCTCAGTGGATTGTGCATCCTGGAAAAGATATTCCTCCAACAAAGGACAGGTGAGTAGAATCTGGACAGGCTGTGGGACTGAGAGATGGGCTTGGTTGCCCTCGAAGGAGATTGTGGCCTGAAGCTTCTGGAGGAGATCTCTTCCTAATAAAGGGTAGGGGCAGTGTGGTATTACCAGAAAGGAGTGAGTGATGGTATTTTTCCTTGATTTACAGTCCATTGGGAGGTCCAAGGGCAGGCAGTTATTTTTCCTGTGGATCCCTAGATGGAAGTCTTCTTGGTAGTGAGTGGTCTCATCGGCTGGGTCAGAACCAAGAGTGTAGTTCCTGTGTCTACAGTTTTCTTCCCCTGTATTTAGTAGCTTTGTGGGTGGGCGAAATCCTTGTGCATTCTTGTTCCTCTCAGGGTGTTCATTTTTCCAGTGTCCCTCTTTCTTACAGTAAGCACATTGGTTCCTACCTAAGGGGGGACGGTTACTTGGTCTGGGATTTCTTTGGAAGAGTCCCCTGGAGTGTGAAATCCCTGTTTCCTATAGGGCAGCTACAACAGCCTTAGCCATTTATCTTTCTTGTGGGCCCCATTATTGTCCCTATTATTATATATTTCCTGGGTAATTGCAAGTAATTGAGAGAGATTCATCCCTGGAACCCATCCAATCTGAAGTTTCCGTTCTATGTCAGGTGCTGATTGTGAGAAAAAGGCCAGATTAATGGCCCTCTGGTTTTCTGGGGCTCCCGGGTCAATGGGAGTATAGGTTCTATAACCCACCTAGAGCCGTTCCAGAAAAGCAGTGGGTGTTTTCTGAGGCCCTGAATAATTTCGCTAACTTTTGATAAGTTTGTGGGCCTCCTAGCGGCTGCCCTTAACCCTGCCAAAAGAAGCTGGTGAAAGTGTCCAGGGCACATTGGCCATCAGGTGTGTTAGGGTCCCAGTGGGGCCAGACAAAACGAAAAATACTTCAATCCAGTCCCTGGTTTCCTCCATGGACCCACCCCCGGGACCCAAGGCTGCCCTCCTAGATTCCTGGGGGGTTCTTTCCCTTTCTTCTGCTGTGAAAAGGGTAAGAGTTGTTGGCAATCATCCCAGGTAGGGTGATGGGTGTGGAAAATAGATTCCAAGAAGTTGGTTAAGGCCTGGGGTTTTTCTGAAAATAGAGGGGTTTGGACTTTCCAGTTGTAGAGATCACCAGTAACAAAAGGGATATAAACCAAAAAGGGGTGGCCTCGTGGGTCCCCATCTGCAGGTGGAGCCTCCTGCAAGAGAAGAATGGCGGGCCAGGGAGCCCCAATGCATGTGTGGAGGGTGATAAAGTTGAGTCCTCTGGGGGAGCTGGTGGAGGAGGAGGAGGACCTGGATGAGGCTTCCGGGGGTTATAGGGAGGGGGAAGTTCTGAATCCTCAGGGGTTGGTGGATAGATGGGTATTTTGGGAGGTTTGGGGGAAGGTGCTGGAGGCCTGAGGGAGGGTTAACACTTTTTGGTCTAATTTGGCTTAGAGGCAAGAATAATCTGCAGGCCAGCCTTTTTGGCACATGTTTTTAGCCAGGGTGGGGGGTTCTGAACTAGGCTCAACCGTGTATCAATATAAGGAAACTGATCCGGGTGACCAAGATTTCCAGTCACAATGTCCCAGACAGATTAGGTGATTTGAGGGTCTAGAGTACCAATGTCAGGCCAGCCCATGTTAAAGGTGGGCCATGCTAATTCACAGAGTGTGTGTAATTTTCCAGGTTTAACCCTTTCCCCATAATCTCCTGAAAAAACTGTTTTAAAATTGTCTAATGTACATTGGAGTGGGGTTTTGGGGTTTGAAGGGGATCCTCCCATGATGAAAATAAGGGAAACGAGACAGACAGAGACAAGGGACAAGAAGGTAAGTGTCCTGAGAGTCAGCTGTAGGTGATAGGGAACAGCAATGATCATTAGGGAAGAGTGTAGATTCAGGAGGCTGATACCCAGTTGGGCAGTCGGCCTCAGGGAGAAATAAGGCGACCTTCCAAATCCACCATAGAGTAGCCACAGCCAGGATTTTTCAACTGTCTCAAAGCCTCATCCCAAAGACACGCATCAATCTGGAAAAGAAGAAGGTCAGGAAGAAACCGACATTCCCGGGAAGGCTTCCAGGGGATTGGTTAATTCTGTTCCATTAAGCCTGGCCTCTAAGTCTTAAGAGCGGCCACCGTACTAGTCACTTTTAAGTGGTGATCAGAGTCCCACAAATTTAGTTTCCAAGGAGAATAAAACTCATAAAGAAAGTACAGAGTTTCAAATGGACTGAAATCACAGAGTGAACCCTGAAAGAAGAGGTCTTCCACCCAAGAAACAATATCTTCAAAAGTTAGGCTAGAAAGATAAAACCATTCCACATCATATAATAAACATTGGGCAAAGAGAGTAAAACAAACATACAGGGAGAACATATAGAGAGGACATATAAACTTTTACCAGTGAACAAACATATAAGACATACGACACCTATAACCAGAATTCCCAAGCAACATCTCGGCAAGAGAATTATGCTGAGGGAAGTTCGATCGTGTCCGATCCTTCCCTGGGCCCAGTAACTGGTTCCAAACAGGTCCAGAAATTTAGTCACTATTTAGAAGGTTGTTTCTTCCATTCAGAGGTGGAACAAGTCTCCCATCGGCTGTCCTGCCAGAGGAGTTCGGGGCCCTGGAACATCTCAGGTGTCACCCCTCTGAGATCCTCACACCAGGGAAACCGGTCGGGAGAGACCCCTCGAATGGCTCCTATGATCTCGCTGGGGCCTCCAAATGTTATAACCCCGGTGAGACAAATTCATAGGAGAGCCAAATTCACAAGCAAAGTGAGTTTATTATAAGCTGGTGACCATGGAGGACTAATGTCTCTCAAAAACCCGTGGCCCCGAATGCAGAAGGTAAGGGGTTTATAAAGGCAAAAATTACATCTTGTTTATCTAGTTGGGTTTAGCAAAAGCATTTGTACAGAAGCCAAAAAGCATATTTCAAATTCTGATCCCGGAACAGTCGAAGGGTTTACAATAATAGCCAGGAGCACCTGAGGGAATGGAAAATTACAAAGGCCGTGAGGGGGAGCTGGAGAAATCCACGCTCAGGGCTAGTGGCGCAGTAATGGAAAGTGCAATGCTACGTGCAGAATGCCGGGTAGCAGGGCTCCGTGCAGAGTGTCAGGTATTCGCTGTAAAAGAAGTCCCACCCTGGGTGGCAGTCAGGATACCCAGGGCCCTACAATTTTGAAGGATTACTACTTTTCTTATTGGGAAAGTTTTTTGATTTAGAAGAAACATGCTACATCTAGAGTCAGTAAGGGCAGTAGCAGTAAACTTGACTGAAAACTTGAACTTCTTATGAGACTGAAATCCCAGCATACTGGGGAAAAAGGACAGAAACAGGCCATTCCCACTTGGCCATGCTTCTTAGCCATTGAGGCCTCTTTTCCTTGTACCCCTTGAGTAGGCGAGCACCATCTGAAATTTCAGGGCATGGTTTGGCAGAAACTGTAGGTGGAGCTGCTGCTTTTTGGGTGAGAAAGTTACTCGGGCATTTAGTTTGCACAAAAGATCATGACCTAATATGGGAATGGGGCATACTGACACATAGAAAAAACTATGTGACATTTTTAGGTCCCTCATTTTGCATTTTTGAGGTTGGAGAAAGGCTTTCTGTTGTAGTTATTTCATTACTCTAGCTATTGAGAGAGTTGCTAAATTTTTCTTTGTCAATTTTATATTCAACACCAAATAAGTGATTCTAGGGTTGAACAAAAAGCCAATTACCTTATTCCCCACTAGCAATTGTACCCAAGGCTCTTGTGGGAAGATAACAATTAACTCCAAAATCAAAGTGGTGCCCCAGGTCTTTTTATTCGTCACCTGAGTTTTCATAGTGTCTATGCATTTGCCTACATGCCTTTTCCATCTTTTCTTTCCTTGCTTTTTCTTCCCTATTGCCCTTGTGAAGCTTTCTTCTCGATTGCACTTTCCAATGTCCCCCTTCCTTGCAATAAGGACATTGATCTTTCCCTATCAGTCTGTTCACTTCATTGATGTCTGATGCCATCCTTTCAATTTTCTGTAGTGCTTTTTATAAAAACTGCGGTTTGCTTTATCTTTTTTTCCTCTTGAGTGCTGTATACTTGGAAAGTTGTATCTTCCACATGGGAAGGATTTATTTCTATGGCCTCATTCAACCTCTGTAGCTTCCTGTGAATGTCCGGTACACTTTGCCCTATGAAGGTCAAATTTATCATCTGAATAGTTTCAGCTGCCTGGGAATCAATATCAGTATATTTTGATCAGCCTGATGGATTCTTTCTAGAAATTCAAAAAGGCCTTCATTGGCTTTCTATTGTAGCTCCTGGATCTTATTTAGGTTCTTCTGTTTAGGGACCTCCTTCTTTAATCCCTCTAGAATGCCCTTTTAGAATTATCCAGCAGGGACACTTGCCCATTATTTGGATTTCATTCTGGGTCAATTTGGGTGGAGTTGGAAGTTTTCTCTGGATTCTCATGGTAGAGGTGCTGTCCTCTCATGGGCTTTTTCTATTATTACCTCCTCTCATCTGCTATTAAAAGTATATTAAGGAGAGTCTGGGCATCAGCCCACTTAGGGTGGGTGGTGAAAATGATGGTAAACAAATAGGCCATATTCTATGGATCATCGATTCTGTGGATTAGAGTTCTTCCAATTAAGGAGGTCTGAGGTGGAAAATGAGTTGAGTACAATAGTATCCAGCCAGGTGTTCCTGCTGATTAACAGTGTAGAAAATCCAGTATTGTCTCAAAAGGCAAATTGCTCTGCTACCAAATGAGTGGCTCCCTGGCCAAATTGGGTACCCCATCGAGCCTTAGAGTAGGGAAAATTCCCAACCCTTTTTCACATCGAGGTGGGGCTATAACCCCTCTGATTCTATCCCTTGTATGGATGCAAAGGGGCTGTCATTATCCCTGTTTCTTTATTCTCAGGTAGTTTAAGGGTCTCAGTGTACTTTACAATATTTAATAAATTTATTTATTTATTGTTTGTTTTGTTTGTTTCTTTCCTGACTACCTGATTCAATAACTTTGTTTTCTTGAGGCTACATGTATACCTAATTAATCTGATTAGTCAACAAGAATTCTAACTTGAAAGGAACTGATTCAGCCCTCAGACATCTAGATGCCAGCAACCAGACTGCAATTCTGGAGTGCAATTTCCCATCAGATGACGTATGAATCACCCCTATGATCAGGTTTGAGATAACCATTGAAGAACAAACTGGGTATCAGCATTGTCCTGGACATAAGCATTAAGGAGTCACTTGATTAATTTCTTCCATCCTTTGTTCTGCCTCTTTTGTGTACCTATGAAACCTTTGACCATCCTAGGAAAGGGTTTGAGACAGTAGTCACCATCTTCCCAGAATACTGGCATTTAGAATAAACCTACTTTTCTTCCTGAAAACCCTTGTCTCTCGATCATTGGCTCATGGGTGGCAAGCAGCCAAACCTGAGTTTGGTAACAGAGAGAAAGAAGAAAAGAAAAGAAAAAAAGATGCTGGGATAGCTTAATAGATGAAGTACTTGCCGTGCAACTACGAGGTCTGGGGATTGAATCCCGGCCCCAGCCTGTGCAAACCCATATGGTGAACTGCAGAACAACCGGTAACCGCTGGAATGGTTCAGTGGCAAAGGCGTTTGCCTCCATGTGGAAGGCCCCCAGTTGGGTTTTCGCCCCACGCAGCCCACATTTACCTGTGTGGAATGAAACTAATGGTGTATAACTATAGAGACTGCTCTGGGCCCTCCCCCTTCTCTCTCTCTCTCTCTCTCTGTCAAAAACAGTAAAATAAGTCTTAAAAAATAAAGCAATTAAATTAAAAAATTAACTAAATTTTTAAGTATTGAAAAGTAAACCATCACCCTTATACATTCAGGTTTTTATAGCAAAATACTCCAGATTGGCTGACTTATAAACAACAAAAATGTATTTCTCATAGTTCTATAGGGTGGAAGTCTATTGGCAGGGTGTCAAAGTGCACAAGAGGTAGCCCTAAGTTCAGCTATGCACTTTCAGTGATTACGATGTGTCAATGTAGCATCATCCTTGGTAAAAAATAAAGTGCCACTCCGATAAGCGATGTTGATAATGGGGGAAGCGGTGCATGTGGGGCAGAGGCATATGGAAAACTCTGCACCTTCTTCTCAATTTTGTTATAAAACTAAAATGACTCTTGAAAAATCAAGTGTTTTAAAACAAAAATATTTTTAAAAGGACTGTAGCACATCTCCATCTTTCCTTGCAGGAGAAAACACAGGGAGCAGGACAGAACACTTCCTCTCTTGTGACATCTAGTGGCTCTGCTTCTGAATGACAACCTGTTAGTAAAAATAGGAAAATCTGACTGAGTCAACAACGTCTCTGATTGGGTTTCACCAACTCCTAAACACACACACACACACACACACACACACACACACACACACACACACACACACACACACACACAAAAGCACTCCTGATTCCCCAGAAAAGTTCGGTAGTATTCCAGTTGAAGAGCCAAGCAGATGAGCATATGTGGTGTTTGTCTCTCTACAGACTGTTTATCTGGATTAGGGAAAACACAAAAACCATAGTGGAACAAAGCTAGAAAATAAACATAGGGAAGGACTGAAAATCTAGTTCTCATCTTCAGTTATTCCTCAGCGTAAGAAAGGCAATTAAGGAGCCAACCGTTCTCCACTGTAGCCTATTGCACAGTAATGGGAGGCTGCCTTCAGAGAGAAGAGGCAGGCTAAATCGCCGGTGTCTCGATGGATGCTACTTTCTTAGGGAAGAAATGGAAAACCCATTCAGTTTAAATCATTTCTGGGACAATGTTGACTTGGCTAGATGTTATCCTCTTTGTGTTTTTTGCTAAATGGAAACACTACGACTTTGCATATATTATCTCACTAAATTTAATCCTCACAGGAACTCAAGAAGGTAGGTGTTTTAATTTCCTATTTTTGGTAAGTGAGCATAATAAGACTCAGAGAGTGTAAATATAACTTGCCCTAGTTACATCTAGAAAGTGGCATTGCTAGCATTGAATTCCATGTGTCTTTGTCTTCAGGAGCACATTTTTCTTTCATATCATGTTTATACAGATAATAGTTCTGAGAAGCTAACATTCACTGTTTGTCCATCAGTATTTTTCATTTCCCTTGCCCCTTGCCCCCTTGTAATGAATATCTTAGGTTCATTGCCTAGAGGGGAGAAGTGTAGCAAGACAGAAAGATAAAAAACCAGCAAATATTTGGGGGTTGTATCCCAAAAGTATAAGTAAGGAACTTAGAGGAACAGATAAAAAGTATAGATGGGGTGCCAAGAAATGAGGTGGAGCGAAGTGAGTCTGTTACCCCACAGATCTGTGAGGCCTTGCTAAATACCTCCCCTACTCTATTTCTCTCTGAGGACAGCAAGGCCTGCAAAATGTATTCTCAATTCTGGAGGCTAAAAGTACAAAAGGAAGATGGCAGCAGGCTAAGCTATCTCAGAGAAACTCCTCCCTTGCTTCTTCCTCACTTTCTGGTGTTTGCCACCGATCCTTGGCAGTCTTGCACCACTCCATTCTCTGCTTCTGTCTTCACATGGCCTTCTCTCAGTGTATGTCCCTTTGTGTCCTCTTTACTTCTTATAAGCATTCATTGGATCTAGGATCCACCCTAAATCTAATGTGACCTAACTTTAACTTTATTACATCTGGAAAGGACTTATGTTCAAATAAATTCATATTCACAGATGCCAGGGTTTAGGACTTGGGCATATATTTTTGAAAGGACACAATTTAGTCCATGACACATCTGAATCTGTGGTCTGGGATTCATTTCTGCTAGGCACATGAGTTTGGTGTGCAATAGGTGACACTATGCAGGATTAAGAGTACTTTTACCAGGGGAAGCCAGGATGGCTGCGTGGGTTAGGCGCTCACTTTGCAGCCCCGGGGACTGAGGATCGAATCCCGGCCCCAGCCCGTGTGGACCCATATGCTGAACTGGGGAGTGCCCCCAGTTCAGTTCTCACCGGAGTGAGACCCCGGCCCAGTTCCTGCCCTGTGCAGCCCCACTCCCACCTGTGGAATGAAACTATGTGGAAAAACCAATGATGTGCAACTATGGAGACTGTTCTGGGCCCTCCCCCTTCTCTCTGTCTCTGACTCTGTATCTCTCTCTCGCTCTCTCTCTCTCTGTCAAAAACAATAAATAAATCTTAAAAGAGTATTTTTATCAGGAAGGCAGGTCCTGGTCAAATGCTGAGGTAATATGGGCCTCGATGAAGGCAATTAGCCTCCAGTGCTCTTGATTTTCTTCTCTTTTTCAAGGCGGGAATGTTGTCTAAGGTCTTTTCTAGCATTGCCATTTAATGATCATGAAGCACCCCCCACCACCCCCACCCCCTCTATATGGCTACCCTCCCCACCCTCCCCCCACTGGCACAGTGTGATTTGAAGAGCTATCACATGACTGCTGGCCTGCAAACACTACCCTGCCACCTTATGATGCTTCTTTCTTTCTTGGCCTGCTAGTCTCACCAGTAGGCTTACAGGGTATTAAATAACACAGAGACAAATATAGTGTCTCCTGGGGCCACTTCGAGGAGAATCTGGACTTTGGATAACAAGTATATTGCCAACAGGATTCCGTCTTGAAGGGCTAAAACTCAAGGAGACTTGCTTTGTGGAGGTGGTGGGGAGGGTGTGGGTGCACATGGAGCTACATGGCTGCCAAGAGAAACAAGGACATGATTTAGAGGAGAAAATGCAAAAGAGGGGACACTGAGCTTAGAGCCTGCATGGTTTCTTTGTTATAATTGCAGATGCCTCCTAGAAAGAAAGCCATGATAGAGGATAACAAAGACTAGCCCAGGCCCTCACTAGTCGTTTCCACAGAGAGCGAGTGAGCGGCTGAAGTGACTAGACCCAACCCACGGTGAGAAGCAATGGAGATATCTCATTCTGATAAGGACATCATCTCCAGGTTTCCCACAGCCCAAACCACAGGTGGATTTCAGAGGCAAACCAGCTGAAATCTGGGCTGCTTTTCAATGTCTAACAGCAGTAAGAAACCAGCAGCCACTGGGGAAAAATGAGAAGAGAGGCTCAGTATGTCAGAACTGTAGGCAGGAGCTCTGTGCCCTGGACAAGCTGCCCAGATACCACACTGACCAGCTGTGTGACTAAAGACAAGTTATTACCTTTACTAAGCCTTGGATGAAATGTAGATTATTATTGCACCACCTATCTAAAGGTGTAGTTGTGAGAATTAGGAGAAATTATGCAGGTCAAGTGCTCCACAGAGCACCTGGCACAAGAGAAGTACCTGTTAATTGTTACGTATGTTACAGATGCAGAAACAAAGCTAAGTGGTACTAAAGATTAAGTGGTACTAAGGCCACACAGATAAACAATAACACCTCCAAGGCGGGGCTCCAGGTTCCTGACTCCTTAGTTCTTTCAAAAAATAATAGAGAAACTAAAAAGGAAAAGTCAAGAATACTTCATTAAACTTATTTAAGAAATACTTCGCTGTCATATTTGCCCTGTGTCAGGCACTGTGCTGGGTACTTTATTAATACTAAAGTCATTTAAGACTCATAGCAACTGATAGGGCAGGCACTATTATCATCACCACATTATTAATGAGGAAAGTGAAGACAAAGAAGGTAAGTGACTTGCCCAAGGTCAACCAGGGTCAAAAGGTATTGTGCTATGTCTACGGATTCTGAAGCAAGTTTACAAATCATAAGGATATCATTTACTTAGACAATTTCTCTAGAAATTAATTAGCTAAAACTTATTGTTCTTCTTAATACATGTTTTAATTTTTAAATACAGTTAACAGAGTAGATGTTATGCATACATCTAAGACTCTCAGTTATCCATGACAAAAAAAGAAAAGAACCTAAAATTTCAACCTGTGTCATATTAATCGATAATCTATCTAACTAGTAACAGTTTCACAAATTGTAAATACAGTTCTAAGAGATGGTAACTATTTTCCATAAGACACACCTTAGAGAATTCACCTAATAACCTACCTATTAGCTTCCAAATTTCTAAGTTTTTCTAAAAATTAAAATATTAATTATAAATGTCCTAAACATGTAAAATAAAGTATAGAGAATATAAATTAATCTTTGATGACTTTGATCTTGCCTATGAACTTCTGCATCTATCCTATGCTGTGATATACTGTCATTTCAGGGTTCACAGCCCCTATGCCCTCAAATACCCTAAGAAAAAAGACTCTGATGGGCTCCAGAAGCATGCATGTGGCCCAAGGCAAAGCAAAGTAATGTCATCAGACAGCAAAGAGATGCACTCTCATAAAAATGAAAGTATGATCAAAAGGTGTGATGCTAAAACTTGGTGCATTGAAATGAGAGGGGAGGATCAAAGTTATTCCCAAGCACCTGGCAAGATTTATAGGCAGGGGGGATGGAAGAGTGGAGAATGATGTCCTTTGCTGAGATGGAGAACTTGGGAAGAAGGAGAAGGTCAGCATACAGCACAAAAATAGTTCAGTTTTAGACCCAACAAATTTGAAAATCCTTGAGTCATACAAGTGGAGATCTCAAACAGATCATTTCAGCTAAGTTGTGAAACTTAGAAGTGGGGCCTGGGCTAGAAATATCAATTGGAAATTGTCTGGCATATTGTAGTAATCATTAAATATGCATGAGGCTACCTATGGAGGGTTTGTAGAGTGAGCAAAAAAGAGTATGTAAGCCTCTTATGAGAGTCCCTGAGGAACTCCAACATTAATGGTTGGGTAAAGAACAATTAAGTTAATAAAGATGACTGAGGGAAAAATGGCCCAGAGGTAGAAGTAATACCAAGAGTGTACGGTATGAAAACCAAAAACAGAAAGAGATCAACAGGGGAAGCCAGGATGGCTCAGTGGGTTAAGTGCTCACTTTGCAGCGCTGGGGACCGAGGATCGAATCCTGGCCCCGGCCCGTGCGGACCCATGTGCTGAACTGGGGAGTTACCCCAGTTCAGTTCTCTCTCTGTCTCTTTATTTCTTTCTCTCTGTCAAAAAACAGAAAAACAAAAACAAACAAACAAACAAACAAAAAGAAAGAGATCAACTGTATCAAATGCTAATAAGGATTGAAAAGAATCTATGGAGGGGATGCTAGGATAGCTCAACAAGTTGAGTTCTTGCCTTGCAACTGTGAGGTCTGGGAATCAAATCCTGGCCTCAGCTCCTGCAAATCTATATGCTGAACTGCAGCACAACTGGTAACTGCTGGGCCTAGTGGCAAAGTTTCTCACCTCCTATGTGGAAGGCCCCCCGTTAAGTTTCCACCTCACATGGACTTATATATTCACCTGCGTGAAATGAAACTGTCACAACAAATGATGTACAACTATGGAGACTGCTCTAGGCCCTCCCCACTTCTCTCTCTCTCTTTCTCTCACTTTCTCTTAAACAATAAATATTTAAAAAAGAAACAAAAACTCATGGAAGTCATTGGTGACTCAAGCAAGAGTAGTTTCAATGGTACAGGGGTCTCCAAACTTTTCAGCCCGCGGGCCGCATTAAATATCAAACAGCAGTTTGGGGGCCAACTACACACTCGAGGTCCAAATAAAAAAGAATCAAAACATAGATGTTGTTTTTAATTATTTATTTAATATTAAAAGGTCTCCATGGGCCGGATGAGAGGGCCTCACGGGCCGCATCTGGCCCATGGGCCATAGTTTGAAGACCTCTGGTGTAGTGGGATAGAAATTATATTAGTCAGATGAAGAGTTCAGGGGAGGCAGTTCTAGCCTCAGCAGAGTACCTTGTACTGGCTTAATGTGATGACTAAAATTATTATAAGAACTAAACACACAATATACAAAATATTATAAAGCATATATAACATAAAATATGCCAAACAACTGTTTGATACTGGAGAACCAGCGAGATCAGTGCTGCAATGTCTGAGACAAGGAAGCATAAAAGGTGAGCTCCACATTCTCCCTGGCTTTTTCTTTAAGGTAGTTTTCCACAATCAAACATGGGGAAATAAAGCCTAAGTAGAAAGTGGTTGCCTTACAGAGGTGAGGGTGAGACACTCCAGAAGAGAATTTCTGAAGAGTGAGAGAAATTCAGAAATGGAGCCCAGAAACTGACGTATATTCCCCACAAGTTTCTGGACAAGGCCTGTGTGTGAGCCAGGTGGAACTCCACAAACCCAGATGAAAACAGCAGCTGGAACGCTGAAAAGCTGACCACAGATTTCAGCAGCATGAGCCCTGAGAAAAAAAGTTAGAGTTTAAGCCCTACCAATGAGGAGGTGAGCCAACAAACAACACAAAATTGTAGTGTAGGCAAGACCTCAAAGGCGCATGCCCTTGGAGCAGGGGAAACCCACAGGAGTAAGGTTTGCAAAATAAGGTTAAATAAGGCAAAAAAAAAAAAAATTAATAATCTAGCCCTACAAAGTCTAAATTTACACCTCAGCAGGATCTATCTGACTGTCTGCCAAGCAAGCAAACAAAAAAACAAACAACTAGCTCTTCTTGAAAGAAATGAACAGAGCCTTTGCAGTTATTTTTATCTATCATATCCAAACTTATGAGGCACACTAATCTTATACGTACAATACACTAGGTTTACTAAACACCAAGAATGGAAAAAATATCCACAGGTGATTCAGATATTATTAAAAAGTTAGTCAAGTAGTAGAAAAAATGAGAAAAAAAGCAATAAATGAATAAATAGATGAAATATGTAAAAATTAAACGAACATTTTAGAATAGAAAACTACAATATTTAAAATTAAATCATTGGGTGGGTTTCTCAGCAGACTGAACACAGTTATAAGACAGGATTAGTGAACTGGAAAATAGGTGAATACGACTAAAAGAAAAGCATTGAAAAAAATAGAACAAAAGAAAAAGTAAGAGACAAGTAAGGCCCACTGGAATGGTATAAGTTTGCATGATGGCAGTACTGGGAGAAAAGGAGGGAGACAATGGGACAGAAGCAATATGTGGAGAGACAATGTTCTATTCTACAACATTTTCTCCATTCTTTCTGAAGTCAGCATTGTATTCTGAAGTGATACCTTTTGCTCAAAGTCTAATTTCTGGTAAATATTTGCTTGCATTTTTGAATGCCTGCTCTCAGCTTAGGCTACTATAACAAAATACCACAGACTAGGTGTCTTGGAAAAAAAAAAGACATTTATTTCTTACAGTTCTGGGTGGCTGGGAAGTCCAAGATCAAGGTGCCTTCAGACTCTGTTCATACTGAGGATCCTTTTGCTGGCTTGTAGATGGCTGCCTTCTCACTGCACCCTCAACTCACATAGTGGAGAATAAGAGAGAAAGCTCTCTTCCTCCTCAGAAGGATACAAATCTCAACTTGGGGCTTTACCCTGATGACCTCATCTAAACCTGATTACCTTCTAAAGTTACCTCCTCCAGGTATGATCACAGGGAGAGTTAGGGCTTCAATGTGATTTTTTTTGGGGGGGTGGTATGGGTGGGATGTAAACATTCAGCGCATAACACCTGCTATGTGCACTGGGTAAATAGGAGAGTAGAGCTTAAAGGACGGGTCTGTCCGATATCAGAGATTAATGATTGCCCTTTCCCTACACCATGCTGTATCCTCCTCACCTACTGGCCCCAGCTCCAAAGCTAACATATTTCCTATGATCTATCATAAAGTTAAGCAAATTGCAGCATGTTGCCTTTCTTTTTGTAATTCTCCCTCTCTTTTCTACCCAACAAATAGCAAGGGTCTCCCAGAGATTTCTGGTGAACATGATTTTCACCAGTCCAGTCTTCTAAGGAACTCATTAACCAATATAGTTCAACAAAGGCTTTTAATCCAAGTTAGCACCTAAAAGCTGGACACTGATATCAGGCCATTAGGGTTAACCTAGAAGTGTGGAAGAGTAGCTTCCGATATTCTATTCACATCTAAACTTCAAATTAAGTAATAAAATAATCACTAGTTGATACCACCCCTCCCCCCTTCCCACCTCCACCATGTGTATCAGAACTGGTTATTCAGTCCAAATTAGTATTTTTTCCCCTTTCTGGGTATCATTGGGTTCTTTATACCTTATTTCTATGCATATAAAAAAAATTCATTAAGAGTGTCCATATACAGCTTTTTGGCTCCAGACCAGGTCTGAATGCAGAAATTGGCACCACAATCAGAAAAATTACCAACAGCAAAGTCTTTTTCAAAACTTTTTGTGTGTTTCCCTTTCATTACATGAAGGATTAAATAACAAAGAATTTTCTATGCTCTAATAAAATCATCAATTTTCAGCCTTTTAACTGGAGAAAAAGTTTTTTGTTCTAAACAAAAATAGAAAGTATAAGTGCTAGCAGATGAATTCATAACTAATTATACACTCTTCAGTTTGAAGAAAAGCAATCCCAGGATATTCAAGTAGAAATATTCCGCCTAGAAATCAATGTCATAGAAGCCTGATTTTCTATCGAAAATATTTCTTATTCTTTTGAACCATGGTCCAAACTTCCAAGTATAGAGCTCTTAAGTACATTTCCATGTCTATTCAGTTTTAGTATTTAAATATACTTCTGGGGGAAGATGGGGACTCTTACAATAAAAACCTTATGTTGACTCTTAGAATGGTTAGCTTCTTGCAGATATTAACTTTTTGTGTTCTCTTTTCTAGTATTCAGGTTTGAAATAACCTATCCAGTTTGGTGAAAAAGAAGCAAAACTTCTTCAAAACACCATGTAGTATTTAGTCACATCTTGGGCATTGGGTCTCCTAGGAACATTTACTCTGGGATCTGTCCTGGTTTTTCAACCAATCAGATCTGAAATAACAGAGATGAGCTATAGGAAAAGACAAAGAAAATACTATATAAACCCTTCTGTATTTGTATTCACACAGTCTCCAATGTCATGCATGGTATGTCACAATGGCACTACACTGACTTAGCTATTAAGGACCTGGGATAGGAATGGAGAAAGGACACAATAATCTGTGCAAATTACCCATATGGGAGATACTCTCCATCTGTAAAAGTCCATACAAAGTGCAAATATCCATTTGGGGTCATAACAATCATATATTTGGAATTGTTTAGTTCCCACTGACATAGAGAAATGCAACCAGATTTACTCTTTTGTTTTAAACAATAAAAAAAAAAGATAAAATATATAAAACAATGGTTTTCAGATACTGAAAAACAGGCAGCACTAGGCAACAACCCCTGAGAGAGATGAAACAAATGAGGCAAAAAGATACCTTTCCATTTGTATAGCTGAAAAGTTGAAAAAAATTTACAACCTCCAGGCAAATATCTTCATTCTTCTTTCATTTTTCAGAATATGTAAAAGTACCCATTTATTCAACAAATACGTATTGAGTCTTTAGGATGTTACAATTATATGCACTCAGAATTAGTAATGAAGACAAGTAAGAAACAAATAAACAATAAAATAATTAATATAATTCTATCTGATAAAGAGTGTAAACATTAAAAATAAAACAGTGAATAATTCAGAGACATGGAGGATAAAGTGTGTGCATACCTAAACATTAAGAGAATGTTTGAGCAGAAACCTGAAAAATGAGGTGTGCAGAGCTAGAGTAAGAACATTTCAGATACAGAAAACATTACATATCAAAGCCATGCAACGAGAATGAGATCAAGGCAGAAAAGCATTGTGAGTGGAGTGAAACTAGTAGAAAATGAGTCCAGACATTGAGATCATCTGGCTAAGCAAAATAAGCCATACAGAAAAAATAAAATAAAATAAACAAGAACCATATGACTTCATGTATACGTGGAATGTGAAACAGAAAGCAACAAAGAAACAGAAACTCATGGGCACAGTCAATAGTTTAGTGGTTACCTGAGGGTAAGTGGAGAAGAGGGTGGGGGAGGAGAGGGGAGCCTTAAATATAAGGTGACAGAAAGAGAATTGACTCTGGGTAGTGAGCACATAATGCAACATATAGACCACGTATTATACAATTGTACACCTGGAACCTATGTAATTTTACTGATCAATGTCACCTCAATAAATTTAGTAATAAAAAAATAAAGTAAAATGTCATAAATAGGGGATGCCAGATGGATCAGCAGGTTGAGCACTCATCTTGTAGCCCTGGGGACCAAGGATCGAGTCCCAGCCCCAGACCGTGCAGTGCCTGCCGGAGCATGCCTTCCACACAGGAGTCCCCTGGCCCGGTTCCTGCACTGCACAGCCCTGTGCCCTTCTGTGTGGAATGAAACTATGTCAGAAATTAGTGATGTACAACTATGGAGACTGCTTTGGGCCCTCCCCCTTCTCTCTCTCTCTCTCTCTCAAAAGCAATAAATAAATACATAAATGTAAAATAAAAATGAACAAGAACAAAAAGAAAAAGAAAATGAGTCCATTAGAATGGCAGGTGTGGGTTAGATCTTGTAGGGCCTTGAGGACTGTGACAAAAGCTTGACATTGAAATGGAGACCAAATTGAAGGCAGTGCAAGGAGCAGGGCAAGAAACCACGGTACAGCAGAATAGCAGTTCTAGACTTTTATGAGAAGCAGCTGAATTCAGGATACAGGTTCATATTTATGTTAAAATATGTACTACATTGCTGATAATGTTCTAAGTACTTTCATACAATGGATATATAAATAATTTATATTACATATGTAGCATTTATTAAATAATCTATATTATTCATGTTATATGCTTATATTTACTATAGTGTATACATGTATAAACAATTGGTAATACACATCTCATTGTTCTCAGGAGACTTTTTTCTATTAAGAAAATCAAGCGGGGAAGCCGGGATGGCTCAATGGGTTAAGCACTCACTTTGCAGCTCCGGGGATCGAGGATCGAATCCCGCCCCAGCCCGTGCGGACCCATATGCTGAACTGGGGAGTGCCCCAGTTCAGTTCTCACTGGGCAAGACTCCGGCCCAGTTCCTGCCCTGTGCAGCCCCGTGCCCATCTGTGGAATAAAACTATGTGGGAAAACCAATGATGTGCAACTATGGAGACTGTTCTGGGCCCTCCCATTTCTCTCTGTCTCTGTCTCTGTATCTCTTTCTCTCTCTGTCAAAAACAATAAAAATAAATCTTTAAAAAGAAAACCAAGCGATCAAATTTTATAAAATAATAACACTTTATTTGAAACTAAAATCTGATTTCATATTCTTTTAAAAGGGTCATCATTTCCACTGAGGTTTGTGTTGGCAACCTCAGAGTATTAATTCAGTAAAGAAGATTAAATATTAATGCAATATGGGATAGATCATTTTCTTTATTTCTTGGATTTAGAGCTTTGCTCTGCCTTTCATTCTGAGTACAGGAGGTGAATATAGATGAGCCAAATAAAATTAGACATATTAGCATGTCATAATTAATACCAAATGACAAAAAATAATCTTTGCTGGCCAAAAAATGAGCTTTTCTGGACTGATGTTAATTACTGTAGTTTCAATTTTAGTATTAACCACCAACAGCTGGAGCTGACTTCAAGTGGCTTCATATGTATTTTAAATAATTAGTGTTTAATAATGTATTAAGTATTACATGATATTCATAGAAAATTCGAGTTTCAATTACCTGTCACTTCAAATTACAGGCTCCCAGTAATTAGCTTCTGCTACATACCCCATAATGGAACCAACCAAAGTTAATAGAAAGTGGGAACAAAACTATATAGCCAGTTTGTCATGAGTAGATTTCAAAATTAACCAATTTGTGTACCTTTTAATACATTTCTCTGCAGAAATTAAAGAGCTGTCGGATTAACCTTTCTGAGTTTCCTTCATTTCAGTGAGAGATAATGAAGACTATCTGCCTCATATGAATTATTCATTCACCTCCCCAGATAAAAAGTCATATTGCTCAATTGTCAGAATTTCACTAGCGATCTGCTTTAAGACACCTTTATATCTGGTAGTGAATTATTTCTAAAGTTGAGACAATTGGTACATAGTATTATATTTAAAATAAAATCAGACTGTCTCACATGACTATGAGGACTTTTACAATTGTTCTCAGACCTCACTGCTCATTAGGATTGCCCAGGAGAGTGGGGATGGGGAGGTAGGTGGATGGGCAGGAGTAGAGGTACCTGGCCTGAGTAGGATTTTTAAAGTTTTGCAAGTGTGGCCCTACATGATCACATCTAAGGCTACATCACCTGCAAACTTATTAGAATTGCAAATTCTCAGGCCCCAACCCAAGTCCTAGAGGATCAGAAACTGGGATGAAGCACAATAATATGTATTTTAATAAGCACTCCGGCAGGTTTTGATGCCCATGAAAGTTTGAAACCGAGTGCGTTCTATGCAGAGTATGCTCAACATCAGCAGCATCAGCTTCATGGGGAGCTTGTGAGACTCATCCCAGACCTTCTGAAGCTGAATCTGCCTTTGAGTGAAATCCCCACATTAGCCACATTAAAATTTGAGAAGCACTAAGACAGTGGTTCTCAATCTTGGCTGCAAATTGGAAACACTTGGAAAATACAGATGCTTGGTGAGCACCCCACTACAACACAGAGTTTTTTACTTTTATCCATCTTGTATATTTGTGTTTGGAATCAACTTTCACTGTAAAAAGGACTGTTAACTACTACTAAACATTTTTGGCTGCACCTACCACCCTTTGCCCTGGAACAGCATCAGAGAGAATCGCAATGGCTGGAATAACAAAATTAGTTTGACTCTTGCCTCTGCCTATACACTCAGTGGGCTCACAGCATCCTTGACTCCTACAGTAGCCTCTGGTCCTTTCTGAGTGTCGCAACACTCCCACCCCTGACACGGCATGTTCCCTGAGCCCTGCCCTTCTCCCCTTAACCACGGGTCGCGTTTTGCTCCTTTTGCCCAAAAGCACAACACTGTATAATCCTGGGTTTGAAAGTCTCTGATAAAAATAGTTCCTTCAGCTTTTGCTTTAAATGGTAGAATAGATGGGGTAGGTCCCTGTCCTCTTATTTCCTCACCAAGAAAAAAACAGAAAAGGATAAACCTTTTCCTTTAGTTTTCAGCTAAACCAAACACCTCCCATAGACATATATCCATAAAACACCACTCCTAAGAATCATCTTTTTGTAGTGTATCAGATACTGCCAGCTCCTAAGCACCATTTAGGTCCTGTTGGGAGTCAGATGTGTTGTGAGCCAACCGAGTCCCGTGGGACCCTAGTCTCAAGAAACTCCTTAAAAGATGGAGAGGCGGGGCCCAATCCTTGACACTCTCATTTCAGGCAGATCTGCCCCCCACCACACCTAATCTGTCTCTATTGTCTGTGGTCTGACAATCACTCCTCCCCACCAGGGCACCCTCCACAGGATCAACTCAGGAACTTTCAGTGGAGCTCAGGACATGCAGGCTGCTTTCCTAGCCTCTTGGAGCAGAAGTACACAGTGCCTAGCTCCCAAACAAGAAACTGGGAGACCATAAGAACAGGAAGTTCAGCCAAAACATTGTTTGGTGCCATGTCAGTACATTGTGCATTTATTTACAAGATGACTGAAGACATGAGTTTAAAAGAAATATTTGAGGCATTATTTTCAAAAAGGACCTTATCAACCACAAAATTGTTTCTTGATACAAATGTTCCTTCCTATCCCTATTCAGTTTCATTCTGAACTTACAAGTCATTTCTCATTTCCAACAAAGCTTGCTATACTTATGAAATGTCTTTAATCCTGAAGTGGAAAATGTGTGGTATTTTCAACATGTCAAAGGTGTAAGATGTTTTTAGATCATTTCTGGACAGATGAAAACTTCCATATTTCAGGAGCAGCAAACTAAAAACCAGAAGAGCCTTGTCCTGTTGTGGTAACAATGTAATAAACTCTTAAATGAATCCAAGAAGTTAAATGGAATAGTTCTTGGAGTGTAGTTCCTGCTAAAAAAATATTTGTAGAATAAATGAAAAAATGAGTGTGCAAGTGAACAAACTTGTGCTCTTACTTTGGTAGCTTAAATCTAAATAAATATAGATATCTAAGGGTTTTTGAAAACTTGGAGCACATTGTTCTCATATTTGCTATATTGTCTTTGGAAGAAAAAGATTCGGATATTTTATTTAATTTCTACACTGATTTCAAAAATTCACATATTCAAATACTTACATAAACATCTCAGGAACGTGATAAAAGCATATCAGTGACTACTATGAATAACGTAACGGGGCTATATTTGCAAATTTCATGCATTAACTTCTTGACCTTCAGGACCAAGTTAAATGGCTTCTTGAAGATTTGTCCACAGCTTACTGGAAAGCAACTTCCAGTTCTGTTCTAATGGAAAATATCTCCTTTGTTTAAATAGGCAAGAGTGTAAGTTGCAATGTACTGATACTCACTCTGACTTCAGGCTTAGACAGACATAAATTGCAACTTAATTTGCCTAAACAGTCATGTATGTGATGTTCTAAAAATCCCAGTAGTTAGTATAATTTTCATCTGCTAACCATTCAGACATTGACTTAGGTAGAAGACAAGTGTAGATGTCATATTTCTGGAGTGAAGTGGTGAGCGACAGAGACAAATGCCTTCACTTTTTTTTTTTTTTTTTTTTTGGTCCTCAGCATCTGATGCTGCTGGTTAATATAACTGCTCGATGAATATAACATAACAGATTCTTAATGGCAACTGTGGCAAGGAGGTACGGGGTTTCTGTCTTAGTTTCAGTATAATGTTATTAATGTCATTCCACTGATCTCCATTTCAATAGGTGCCCTCTCCCACTAGGGAGGCACAACCAAGTCCAAAGTTAGACTTGCTGGGTGGACATCTGAGCATGTGCATTAAGCAACTTGGGGTTGTCAGTGTAATCTTCTTGTGCCTCTTTCTCCATAAGTAAATAGGAATGACAACAAAATTGATGAGAATATTAAGAGAGGTGATCCAGTCATTCATTTAACAAATATTTTATTGAGTACCTGCTGTATGCCAGGCACTCTTGCACGTGTCAGAAACATGGTGATGATCAAAACAGAGGAGACCCTATGCTCATAGAACTTATGTTCTTGTGAAAAGAAAACAGGTGGAAATGCACTTATGATAGTGTGTGGAACAAAATAAATAGTACCTTCTATATATAGTAATTGAGCATTCTTTGGGGCCATGTGAGTTAAAAGCAGTGATCTAAAGCAAATATTTTCCTGAACATTTGCTTTCCTGATTGTGCTTTTCTATATTTTCAACACATTTACAATGAGCAAGGATTATATTGGTAAAAAATTCATGACAACAACAAAAGAGCAATGACATAATTTAACCAAAACCTATAAGCATTTTCATGTGTTCTAATAGACAAATTATGATTCAGGTAATGATTCATGAAACATTAATTGCCGGTGCTGGTTCAGCCTAGAAGCATGTTTTCCAGCTTTAGCACAGTGACCCATTCATTCTCAGTTATTTCAGCATCTCTCATCCTTTTGTCTAATGTCTATCCTGAACCTCCTCCTTTATGAATGGACAGGACTGTTATTTCTGTGTTTTCAAACCCTCATTTAACTAAAAATTATTCTAAAGTCATTTTTAGTTCTTATAAGATCAGAAACTCTCATGCAAACTTTATGGCTAGTGAGTTTCAAACATTTCTTGTTTTTTTCAGGTGTACTGTCTTGCCTTTTTAGCATGGATGTTCTCTAATATTTCTAGTTTCTTAACTCAGTATGCAAAATGTTATAATTAATTGTTGTTCTCCTTTCAAAATCAGAGCATCACCAAATCCCAATGCCTGCTTTTTAATGACTTGTATAAAACTACCTAAATTAGTACAGTCTCTAAAACCCCATTTCCAAAACCATTATATTATTGTATTACCAGCATTCTTCTAGAATTACTTGGCTAATTTTCTTCTATTTATTTTGCTGGGTGACCTTTTTTTTTCTTGCTTATGATGTTCATTTTTAAATTCTTAAATTATTCTTTTTGCCCTACGTATCCTGATACAAAATGAAAACATCCGTTAATTTACCTCATATTTTAAGAAGACAAGACTCAAAGTTAAGTGCTAATTAAAAGTATTGCCACATATTAAGCACCGAAGATATTACTTACAAGAAAACCTACATGAGAGATCTGGTCTAAATGGCAGAGTTGGGGGAGCTGGGATGGCTCAGCGGGTTAAGCACTCACTTTACAGCCCCAGAGCCCGAGGATCAAATCCCAGCCCTGGCCCATGTGAACCCATATGCTGAACTGGAGTGTGCCCCCAGTTCAGTTCTTGCCAGGGACTACGTACACAGGAGGCTCCCGGCCCAGTTCCTGCCCTGCGCAGCCCCGCGCCCACCTGTGGAGTGAAACTATATGGAAAACTAATGCTGTCAACTATGGAGACTGCTCTGGGCCCTCACCCTTCTCTCTGTCTGTCTCTCTGTCTGTCAAAAAACAATAAAAATAAATCTTAAATGGCAGAGTAGGTAAACATTCTGCTTGGCTCCTGTCATGACCACACTAAAATTACAACTAAATTACAAAAAAACCCCCACAAAGACATAATGGAAAATAACCTGAAGTCTAGCTGGATAGAAGTCCTCCAACTAAGGACATACAGAAGAAACCACCTCCACGCTGGAACAGGCTAATTGCACACCCACGTGTGGTGGAAGGGGTATCTTGGATGCAGAGGTCCCCCCGGAGAAATGAGAAGTCCCAGCCCCACACCAGGCTCTCCAGCCCAGGGCTCCAGTGCCAGGAAGAGGAGTCCCCAGAACTCTGGCTGTGGAAATCAGCGAAGACTGTGCTTAGTGACACTAGGGTGACCGCAGTCTCGGGCATTTCGCTGAAAGGGCCTGCAATTGAATGGCATGATGATGCAATCACTCGAGCTCCAGCACTGGGGAAGTAGGTTGAGAGGTGACAGGGACATACACAAAGAATCTGAATTGTTTGACTTCAGGGCAAGGGCTAGAGGGGCAGCGTTCTCTAAGACAGAAGTGCTGGCAGAAGCCACATCTCCTTTGTCCAGCTCTCATTTTTCCCAGTGTACAGATGTCAGTGGCCACTGTATCTGAGTCTCCATCAACCTGGGCAACACAATAGCGTTTACCTCACCCTGGTGATTCCCTGCGACCTTACCTTATTCAACTTGCAGCCCTGCCCAAGCTGCTCCCAGTGTGTTTTCCTTCCACATGGCATGTCTTGGCTCATGCTGTGGTCTTTCCTAAAATCTCTCAGAGGTTTACAAACCCCAAACAAGCAACATCTGGCCTTGGCATTTTCTGTACCTCTTGCTAAGAAGCTTTAGCCTTGGCCCAAGCAGCAACCAGCCTTGGTTGGCAGCTTAGACTCTCCCAGGAACCTCGAAGCCTAGCACCATCTGCAGATCATTCTGTAGCTCACACCAAGTGGCCTCAGGCAGAGCATAGGCAGCAGCTGACTTTGGCTTGCAACAGAGACTCTCCCAAGAGGCCCCAGAGCCAATCCATCCACTGGCCAGCTCTAGACCACACCAGACCACCACCCAATTACCTCCACAAACAAAACAAAGGGCAGACTGGGCAGGCACCAGAGCCCTGCTAAAGTGAATCCTGCCCTGTTGGGTCAGCCCCTAAACAACAACTCCTCCACCGTAGTCATGGCCAGTCCTTACAACCAATCAGCCACTAGGGTCAATCCCTCTTACTGAAATACAAATAGCAACCAAACTTTAACTACAATAGCAGGGTACATACAACCCAAACAAGTGACATAACTAAAGCACCTACTATGACATCAGTGGACAGATCTTCCAGACAGAAAATTAACATGAAAACACTGGCCTTAAATTACACACTAGACCATGGCTGTGTTCCATAAATCACCTTGCATGTCACTTTGACCCCAGCCAGCTTTCTCGTATTGGGCACGATTCCAGACCACATCATGCCATCTGTACCTGGTTTCCTAAGATACTGCTTTTCTCTTTTACTCCCCAGTGATGGCATGGCCCATTCCTTAATTCTGAAAATCTCAGTTATGCCTTAACTTAACAAAATGCTCCCAAAGACACAAGGAAATGTAAAGAATTCTAACATAGCTAAGCAATGTTTAAACTGTGCACTTTATTGTCCTATTCTAGGGTTGTTGTTTTTTGTTTTTTGTTTTTGACAGAGAGAGAGAGAGAGAGAGTGAGAGAGATACAGAGACAGAGAGAAGGGAGAGGGCCCCAAACAGTCTCCATAGTTGCACATCATTGGCTTCTCCACATAGTTTGATTCCACAGGTGGGCAAGGGGCTGCACAGGGCAGGAAATAGGCCAGAGTCTTCACCCCGGTGAGAACCGAACTGGGGGCACTCCCCAGTTCAGCACATGGGTCCACACAGGCCGAGATTCGATCCTCGGTCCCCGGGGCTGCAAAGTGAGCGCTTACCCCACTGAGCCATCCTGGCTTCCCCATTCTAGGGTTTATAAGCTCCTCCACAAATTTCTACTAGAGGTTTCTCTCAATTTCAACATCTCAGCCATCATGCTGCTGAAACCAGCCTTTCTCCTCCATGGAGGAAGGCCCTTCTGCCAACTACTTTCCACTCCTTAGAATCATGACTCCAGAAAAATAAGCAGAGATTTTTTTTAAGTATAAGATTACTTTAAAAATACATTTATTTTATTTTATTTTATTTATTTTTTATTTTTTTTAGGAGAAGAGAGTAACATCACTTTTTAATGCAGAGCAGCTCAGCTACTCCTTTACCAATTTATCCCAAAGTAGAAGCTTGGTCTTAAACTTGTTAACTTAAAGACTCCATGGAATAATAACTCCTCCAAAAACAAAGTCGGAAAAGTCTTCGGTGGAAGATATAAGCATACCTCTATCTAGAAAACCAAAATGGGCTGGCTGGTTTAATGTAGCAACTTCTCTTCTCTCTTTCCACTTTTGGTCATGAGCTTCAAAAATATTGGGGTTTAGTCTCAGAGAAATATGTTATGCACAAGTATAACTTGACTCTGACTCTTGTCTTTGCTCCTAATTGTAAAACAAGGCTTGAAAACCGGACTTGACTGTGATCTTAAGCTGAGGAGAATTACGTTTTATTTTGGAAATGTAAGCCAGAAAACAGCCCCGGGCTAAACCAGTCTGCAGTGTTTATTCAGAGCTGAGACAGAAAAAAATGGTCAGTGATTGTAACAACCACATACTTAGTGTTTAGTGGTTATAAGGAAGGGCCTAAAGACCTAACCTCATAAAAGCACACAATAAGACGCTATGGGAGAATCACCAGTCCCCCCACCCCGCCCCCTATAAAAAATTATGAAGCTTCCAGACTGTAATGTAGCATGCCCAGCCTATAATTGATATGAACTGGATTATTTCCATAATTTCCTTGAAGAAATGCATCCAAAACCACCTGATTAGTCAGGAATCCAGCATGTAACAAATAACATAATCCAATTGGATAAATTGAAGAGAGTTTAATAAAGACACTCTTTAGAAAGCTAAGTAGCTTAAGGATATCACAATGTATAGTGCAGTATCCCTAGGCCAGTAACAGTGGAAAGCACTTACTTACTGTCCCAGATCCGTAGGATCAAGCAGAGAGAGTAGTAGTGGAACCAAGAGGCAAAGAGAGCTATATGGAGAGGGGGGCCTGCAAGGAGCTAATGACTTTGCAATAGGGACAACTGGCAGCTCATGGCAATCCTACAGGATTGGGAGGAAGCCAAAAGGACACCAAATTGCTGTCACTCTCCTTTCTTGCTCTGATCTCTTGCATTGCTCCTCATTGCTAGACTGACCAGATGTGCAGTTTTAAATGGGACAGAAAACAGCAGTACTATCCCATTTCACACTATTGGTCAGCCTAGTGTCACTGGGTTAAATTCAAGGTCTCAGTAGGTTGACCATACCTACTACTTGAAACAGGACAGTACTGTTGTTTTCTGTCCTGCTTAAAAGAGTATGTCTGTTCAGCCTACCCATGGTTGAATCCACTAGAAGCAGTCTATGCAGGAAGCTCTTGGGGTACAATCAGGAGAAGGGTAGAGAGTGTATCTGGGAAGGCAAACCTACGTCTCATAAAGAAAACATTTCTGGTCTTCCAATTTTGCCTTGTACACACTTGCTGCAAGGGGAAGCTGGTTTTTGATCAGAGACTGAACAGAAAGCCAAACTGAGCTAATTAAAAGAAAAACTAAGACTTAATGGTTGATTTATTTAAGATTTCTAAACCAATTTCTTAATTCTTCGTAAGCATATAATACCTAGAACAGGTGTTTCTTAAGCATTTTGTTGTGCATACATCAGACTTTATTTTATAGGCAATAAGTAATGAATTCTGAGCTGAGAAATGCACATTTGGAAGAATATGCTATAGCAGTTTAAAAGATTGTATTGAAAGTGATGTATCTAGAGATAGTAATACTATGTGAGATATTGAAGACATTTGGAATACAGAGATGATGATGGCTATGAGAAACGTTTAGAGGTAGAATTAATAAAATTTGTAATTGATTGTATATGGGCATTAAATTAGAAATCCAGAATGACTTTGGGACTCCTAATTAAAAAGAATATATAGATGGTTAGTGGGAGGGTTGGATAATCGTTCAATATGTGACACAGAGATTAATATACCTATGAAACCCAACAACTGGATACGTAGTCATCACATAAAAGAGATGTGGAAATTATCATTATGTAGGAAGTAGATAAGGCCATGATTATAAATGAATCAGGTAAAGATGGAGAGCAGAAAAAAAGAGAAGACCAAGAATGGAGGCTTTAGCACCAATGTGTTTAGAGATCAGATCTTTCTGTGTTAGTGCCCTTGCTGATCTTTCCCATTAGACTGTAAGATTCTTGAGGGCAAGAACTTGGCCTGTCTTGTTACCCCCTCCCACCTCCACCAATGTCTAGCATAGTGCCTGGCATATAAGTACTCAATACATATTATTGAACGAACAGGGACTTCAATCTTGCTAATGTGAAAGGTTGTTCTGACTTAGAAACTGGAGTTATTCAGAGATTAATTCACTCCCAAGATTCTCCCACCTAGATCACTTCCAGGGCTCCCCACTGAAATTGAAGTTCATATTCATGGCTGGCTATTGCTGGGAAGTTACAATATTTCTTTTTTTTTTATTTAAGATTTATTTTTATTGTTTTTGATGAGAGAGAGAGAGAGAGAGAGAGAGAGAAAGAGAGAGAGATACAGAGACAGAGAGAAGGGGGGAGGGCTCAGAACAGTCTCCATAGTTGTACATCATTGGTTTTTCCACACAGTTTCATTCCACAGGTGGGAGTGGAGCTGCACAGGGCAGGAACTGGGCCCGGGTCTCACCCCAGGGAGAACTGAACTGGGGGCACTCCCCAGTTCAGCATATGGGCCCGCACCAGCCGGGGCCGGGATTCGATCCTTTGTCCCTGGAGCTGCAAAGTGAGTGCTTAACCCACTGAGCCACCCGGCTTCCCCACAATATATCTTTTTTACTTCTGTTTCTCAGTTTAAATTTGTCTTAGTTCTTCCATTTCAAACTTTGTTGCAGGTCTACCCTTTAAGAAATGATAATTTTTAATCACAGTTTTATTCAGTTTTCCCTGTAGTAGACAGTTTTTTTCACTTGTAAAACCAGAGGCTCATTCAAAGTTTAGAAAATAATTATCACCACCTGATAGAACCCACCTTCATAAAATGGATATATAATGCACTAAAAATCTGAAAGTACTTGAAGGACTATGTATCTTAAAGCAGTGGTCCCCAAACTTAAGGTCACTTATTCTGGGAATACCAAGACTCTCAAAGGGGTACATGTGCACATAAGGGGAAGCAATTTCTAGAATTTCAATTTATCTGGCATCTTTCCTAAGACCCCTCTGTGGAAGAAGGTGTCTGTGGTGGAGGTTGTTGGTTCTACCTTTGCCTCTTCTTTACACCAGTTCTCATAAACTTTAGAACACATTAGAATCATCTGGAGTGTTTGTGAAAACCCAGATGGCTACTCAACTTCCCAAATTTCCATTAAGAACTCAGTAAATTAGGTCCTGAGGCTTTGTATTTCTCACAAGTTCCTTTGTGACACTAAAGCTGTTACTGCAGGAAACAAACTTTGAGAATCAAAAGCTTTAGACAAGTGACCTTTTCCCACTTTATAAAAAACAACCACCACATCAAACACACCCCTCATCCATCTTGAATCTTAAACAATGCATTGACACAAAACGCAAAAATGAACAAATAGAAGGATAAATCAAAATGAATGAGTCTGATGACATTGTACAAATCAAATCCTTTTTTTTTAAGTCAGATGTTGGTTCACAAAAGAATTTTAAGGACTTCACAGAGATGCTGTCCTAAAGGTAACTGAAAATAATTTTGATAGACCACTGTGATTTTTGGCATATTAATCAGAGAGAAGTAAAATAACATGACTAGCCTTGTAGACTAAAACAATCATTTCCATCTACCTATATATGTAAAAAAGTTTTCTCAGTGCTTAAATCTATAAAAAGAAAATAGGACTAGAATTAATATTATGTCATAAAACATTTTAGTTTTAAGTCACATTTACTCATAGAAATGCAAATTGGGAATAGCCCTAATCATCTAATTGAGACACATTTTTATACAGAAATTTTTTAATTTTGTAACAGTGTGATATTGCTTTAATCAATTCTATATCAGTAAATTACAATAACTCAATCTAGGAGATTTTAAACTTTTACATCTTCATGTTCACAAAAAAATTAATGTTCAACTTTTAAGTATAAATTTTGATCTACATATGTTTTATAGCTTAATCAATAGAAACATTTCAAGCACATAAATGTATACTATTTGAATAAAATTCCATGGAGAAAACTAAAGTAAAAGAATTAGTTCAAAAATAAGATGAAAAAATATAAAATATTTGACTATTAAGAGAGTATTTTTTTCACGTATTTTTTAAATGTATGATAGTAGGTATCAAACCATTGTAGTATTTAGATTGTACTAAATATATTTAAAACAGTGATGCTACATGTTTACTTTAGAATGGCAATATTTAAAATATGCAAAAAACAACATCCTTTTAAATTGTTTAACTTTATGATGAAATTTTTTTTGTTGTTGACAGCTTAAAAAGTGATGGGGACATAGGTTTTAAGTTTTTATTTCACAGTAAACATTGTCAAAAATCATTTAAGACTTACTACCCTAAGGCAGTATACTCTTAATCTTCAGAAGGAATCATTTGATGAACTCAGACGGAACTCTGAATAAAATTCCAATTAAAACCCAAGCTTTGCTTATTCTGTTATTCTGTAAACACCGCAACAAAAACCATTTTTGTTCTTGCTTGGCACTTGCTCTTTCTTGTCCAGCTGGGATCCAAACATACAGAAATGAGTAATAATGGGAAAAGATTATACAATCTTGAATGACTCATTCAAAGACCTTTATAAACTTTCTAGACTTGTTTTAGAAAAGAATCATTGGGTGAGTTCTGGTTTGTTTAGCAAATGGGAATTGCAGCACAATAAAAAGAGGGTGCACAAATTTCAGTACCAAAACATTAATGAAGGCATTATTTTTTCAAAAACCATTTCACCGCATTTGTAATATTAGGACACATAAAAAGAAACACATTAAAAATGTCAAAGTCATTATTGAGTCTTCAGTCACAATATAACCTCTTTTGTCTTTATCTAAAATGCATTTTCTCTTGTGGATTCTTTTCTTGGCAGGCATTCATGCACAGGTCATGTACAAAATCAACTCTGAACCTGTATGCAACCTATTACATTTTTTTGTCCATTTCCAAACTTCTTAACTTTATTTTACATGATATACAACTTCTAATCAATTAGCTCAAGGCTAACCTAATTCCTACTTCCTGTACTGTATTGAAAATTTACAGGGGAAGCCAGGATGGCTCAGTGGGTTAAATGCTTGCTTTGCAGCCCTGGGGATCAAGGATTGAATCCCGGCCCTGGCCTGTGCAGACTCATGTGCTGAACTGGGGTGTGCTTCCCATGTGGGAGGCCCTAAGGTTAGTTCTTGCCTCCCCCCCCACCCGTGTTCAGCCCCCTAGCTCAAGGGGGCTTGCCTCCCATGTGGGAAGCCCCCAGCCTAATTCCCGCCCTGCATGGCTCCTGTCCACCTGTGTGGAACAAAACTGTGTCGAAAACTGATGACATACAACTATGGAGACTGCTCTGGGCCCACCCTCTTCTCTCTGTCTTTTTGTCTCTGTCTCTCCCTGTCTCTGTCAAAAACAATAAAATAAATCTTAAAAAAAAGAAAATTTACTTAAGATTGCAAAGGTCTACTTGCCATCACATTAAAATAATGTACCCCTCCCTATATAAACTCTCTTACTCATTTTTCATTTCAGCTACCCTGGAAGACCATTTATTAAATGGCCCTATGTTAGGAGCACATTCTTCTGATATACCACTTAACTTATAGAAATGAAAAAACACTGGCTGACTTGAGCATTGAAAGTCTCCTTAAGCTTCTCACTCTGATCCAGTATTCTGGGTAAGGGAATAACAAAGATTTTCTTTTATTTTTTGGACCTAGAGCAATACAATTTGGTTGATGAATTTATAAACATGTAAATAGTATTTGTGCACAAGTACTGCAAAGTCTTATAAACTCTCTTGGGTAATTTCTATTTAAAGTTCTGTGTAAAAATATGACAGATAGCCCATTAAAAAGATGAGCTCAGTAAGAAAAAGAATCTCTTCTTTTCTACGTGCATTCATGCACAACTTCCTATATATTTTTTGATATTCCAAGAAAAAAAATCTCAAAATAATTTTCTACTCACCTTTGTACTTTATATCTTCTGTACAACGAAAGAACATATAAGGGATCTGTCCTTCCAGATTACCAATATAGATACTGAATAGAATGGGCTGTAAAATAAATCCCATAGGATATATCCAGTATAAAAAAAATTTTATGTGGATGAGACCTGCTGAATCTCAAGGGCCTAGTACAGTGTCTGACACACAGTAAGTACTTTATCGTGAATGAATAAAAAATAAAGGAATGGATGGATATCTGGATGGATAAGAAGTGGTTGTTTCTGAATTTTCAGATCACTATTTAGATATGATCTTTTAGCCAATAAATTAACCTTCTAAATGTACAATTGAGAACACAATATTTTATATTTTAGTTAAAAATATGATATCATGCAGGCTCTTGGAATTACTCATACACACTATACACCAATTATATAACTTTGGACAAATAACTTGAGTTTTCTACACTTGATCCCTCTTTCATCAATCAGAAAGTAACAGCACCTCTCTCACAGGCTTATTGGGAAATAATGCCATAAACATTTGGCCTGGTTCACAGGAAGCATTTGGTAAATTTGAGCTATCACTTTTCCTATCACACGTGTCTGTCATATTTGACATTAGTGCATAAGTATGTAGATGTAAACATTATCAGAATTATTACCTCAACTTTTGCAGGTACATATATAATCTCCTCTCTACTAGCCACAAAACTATTTCATCCAAGCCAGCAGCTTGTATTCAATGATGGTACCTGAATGTAACAACATTGGTGCACATTAGGATTTAGAGTTGTAAATAATCAGACCAGCCACAGTATAGTAAAAGAAGGACTTTAGGTTTCTTTGGTGAAACAAAAGCAGGTATAAAAAGTTACAAAGATTTTAGGTTTTCATTCACAAGAAGAAAAACAATCATTCACATTTTACACTATACATGTTATAATATAAATACAGGAAAGTATTATGTGCATTGTAATAAGAGGAAAAATTAAAACTTAATAGATGGGTACAGTGTTCTGTGTTCTAGAATACCCAGAGGTGGGTTACAGTTAATGCAGCAACCAAGGAAACTTGCTTAAAGACACTGTGAATGATTGTAGCTACTATCATTCCTACTGAGTCAAAGTATTTCATGAAAAAAAAATCAGTGTTGGGGCTGCTCTTTTGCTATTTGCATTTTATTTGTTGCCTACTCTTCTCTAGGTCACTCTCACGGAAATTAAGGAAATACTCCTAAATACCTTCTTTCCATTATAGGGTATTCTTTAAACATTAAATTAAGTGGATAATAAGTCAAAGTCATCTTCAGCAGTCACTTTATTCAAATAAAGGGGAGAGGAGAAAACGATTGAAGAGAGATAGAAAGACATTTCAACAAATACACTTGACCTATCAGGCAGAAATGCCTACACTATTTCTATATATATGCTCCTTGCTTAGAATGGGCTAACACCATTTACTGAAAGCTATACACTTTTCCACTCTTTTCATAATAAACAGTTGATGCATTCTATCCATCACATTATTTAATTGGGGACAAAGTATCTAGATTATATGATTCCAAACTGTGTGAGGAAAGTATAAAGGCTAACACTGAAAAATAACTAGCACACTATGTCAATTTTCAGGTTTGGGGGAAAATAACATCCAATAAATTAAATCAGTATGGCTTACTTCATTTATTTATGTATGCTTCACAGCTGCAGCATTCATACATGAACATTCAAAACTTTATAAAAGATTAAAATGGTTATATATACAAAAGTTCTTTCTTTGAATGCATGTTTTTGTTTTAACAACCCCCCCACCCCCCACCCTCCAGAGCCCTAAGTCTGTATCCATTTGAAATGTGTTGATCTGGAACCTTGCACGTTAGTGTTGTGAAAGCCTTGAAAAAGTAGACCTGGTTGAGTTAATAATTAGCACTTTGACCCCTAAGAAATGCTCCTGGTCATAGAAAAGTCCTCCATTCAGGCCTTTCTTGTAAGTGAAGAAAAATAAATGCAGCAAAGAAGAGTTCCACATTGCAGTCCTTACTTCTGTCAGGATCCTGGGCTTCAGCATCACATGAAAGCAAACTACACCCATGGCTGAGATGGTGCAGCATGACCTACAAGACTGTGTGTTTGTTAGTTGTCCAGGAAAGCTGTTCTCGGTCTTGCAGACAGTCAAAGGGCAAGTAAAACCATTTCCAGCCTAAACAAACTACCAAAAGCAGCCAAACCAATGATTAAAGACCTCTAAGGCTCCATAATCATCATTAAATATGCCCGAACTCAGTGTGACTTTTTATTTTATATACAGGATCAAAATCAACATTAAATCATCTTATTTACATTGCCATTGGTGCTAAAATTGAGCCCTTTAAATAGTTCAGTAGGCTGGTATACATTATAAAATGGTCTGCACTGGAGGCAAACAGAAAACTAAATAAATCAGATAGGCTGGAAATGGTTACTTTCTGCCCTCATTTTCTTTCATTTAGTTTGCTTTCCTTTTGAATGCCCATGCTTTTATTTAAAATGTTTTGGGAGCGAGCAACCCAAAATGGCTGGATGGTGGTCCAAAAATCCAGACCAACTGATAATACTTCTCGAGGTGATAGAAAGGCACAGGAAGTTAGGACTTTGGCTGAAATGATGAAAACACATGTTCGCCATTTTAGGGATCAGCGCCTCGACTCCTGCCACCTCCGGCTCCAATGGTGCTCATGTTTTGATGTATTTATTGAATTGTCCTTTGATGAGGAGGAATTTTTAAAGTATTTCTTAGAATAAGTCCTTTGGTATGTAGATGCTACATGGAAGGAAGAAAAGAAAAAAAAGAAAACACACAATATTACTTGTTCCATACCCTAAACTACTAATACCGCAGCCGTAAAATGAGAGTTGTCTAGTAGTAGGTGTTATAGCACGGTTGTCCATTCTTTCTAAAGGACCACTTACGGTTCATGCAGGTAATTTTAGGCATAGCCCAGCTTCCATTTCCTAGGCAACGAATAGTTGGAAGGTGGCGTTGAATGAAACCATCTTTGCAGTGATATCTAATCAGAGAGTTGATTTCATAACGAGGTTTCATCTTTCCAAAGGTCTTGGCATTTTCTACAACAGGGGGCTGGCCGCAAGCAACTAAAGGAAAATAAATTGGGTTATTTCCAAATAATCTAAATATTTCTATCAATATGTGTCTCAATTTTCTCTTTCCCTCTTTATGTACCCAATCAAGCACCTTCATCCAAGGCAATCATTTAGAATTAACAAATTGAAAATTTTCAAAGAAAAAAAACAAACAAAACTAAATATTAAGGATCTGAGCCTAGATTGAATCTCAGATTAGGTCATCTTGAATTGTGTTTTATTAATAAACCATAGGGCTGGTTGTATTGTCTTCATTACCATCCCAAAGTTTTTATTTATTATGCACCTTCAATTAACTATTACTGTTATCTACTGTTACCTACCCCCCCGCACACAAACTTAAAATCTATAACAAATTATGTCAGATAGACATAACACCTCATCGTTTCAAAGTATGGACAAAACATGTCTAAAATATGGGCAAAATACGAACTCTTAGGTATCAATAAAATATCCTTGGACCCATTTAAGTTTATAAACTGTTTTCTGTCTTTTCTATGAAGACAAGGAGAAAGTCAGGACATAGTATTCATTCCTCAGTTTTGTAATTATCTTAAAATTATAAATTTCAACTCTTGACAAGGATAGTGAAGGTAAATCTTGGAATATTTAGCTATCATTTTAAATTTACAATGAAAATACTAAATATCAATAAATTTAGCAGTAGTAAATACTAAAAAAACAAACAAGTAAAAGAATCTTTATAATTTTTAAATTCAAGAAGTTGAGAACTGAATCAACTGAATTTGAATTTATAGTCTCTTTCAACATTGGTTTTGAATAAAAAATATATTTTAAATGAAATACTTTAAAAATTAACTTTTATTAAGTGACTGTATTTTGCTATATATCACTTATAAAAATATAATTTAACTTAAATATAATTTCTCTAAATGGCATTTCCTATCCAATTCCTAAGAATTCTGATACCACAAGGCCCACAACAAGAAAATGTTATGTTCCCTTATGAAATAATGCAATTCTTCAATGGGAGAATGATAATCAAAAATCTTTATGCAAAGATATTTGGATGTCAACATCCTAATATTAAAAGTTTACAAATATAAAATTTATTTACATACTCAGAAGATTGTTTGCAACCATATTTTTTTACAATGACAAATTTGGGCTTAACTTAAATATTTAGTTCCTCTAATTTACTTCTGCTTAACAAAACAGTTTGGAATGTATTGACCCATATAGCAAACAAAGTTGTCTTTAATGAAACACAATCCAAGCATATCTTTTCATTCATATAAAAAATTGTCACTCAGATGGACATAATCTAAAATAAATTATAAAGTCAAACTATATATAATTAAGAAATTAAAAATATTTGTGCATGTGAATATTTGATTTTCACAAATTCCTATAAGATGAGCAGACAGTTATATAATGTTATTTTCAACTAATAAACTATACTATGTATGTGGTCTACAATAACACAAATATGTATAGTTGCACTTCTTTTATTATAACAGGAAAGCCTACACCACAGTCCAGGTTCTAGCAACTTCAGATAGAATGAGACCAAAGTGATATAGAAGGTTAAAAATTATCAACTAGATAATTCATTATACTTAATTCTATGCTAAGTTGACAAGTTAGAAGTTGTCTTTGTTAATCTGAGGAAAGAATTGTATAGCTTTTTTCTAAAACTACTTATATGAGGGCTCTCTGGACAGTATCCAGCCATGCAACAAAAAAATAAAGGCATTTATGACTGGATTTTTCTGGATAGCCCTTGAATATGAAGACATAATAAGGCTAAAATATTTCAGTGAGTGTAATATTGGCAAGGACAGGAAAATAGACCAGATGTAGATCCACACATATGCATTTGATATTTGATGGAAGTGACAGAGCAGTGAGGAAAAGTAGCTTTTTCATTTGGACAATTGGGTATTTATATTTAAAAATTTTACTTGGTTCCCTACTTCTGAGAATAAATGGAAAATTAGTTCTAGATGGTTTAAATATATGACAATAAAAGGCAAACATATAATTTAGAAAACAAAATCGACTATCATTCTGATTTCAGGGTAGGTAAAGATTTCTTGCAATACAAATGGCTTAAATGATAAAGGAAAATTTTACAAAATGAAGAATTCTGTTCATCCAGAAATGCCATAGGGTAACAGTATAGACAAACTACAAACTAGGAAAAGATATTTGCAAAATATCTAATCATCAAGGGGTTAGTAACAAGAATATAAAAATAACTCCAACAAATCAATATATAAAAGAGAAACTACCAATTTTAAAATATAAGCAAAAGACATTAACAGAAACTTTACAAAAGGAAAGTCATTAATGACCTATAAGTATATGAAAAGATATCAAGAAAAAAAGTATCCAAAATACTGTAAATTAAATCAGAAGAGAGAACATTTTATACCCACCAGATTGGCAAAAATTTCAAAGTCCGAACATATCAAATGTTGGTGAAGATGTGGAGTAATAGAACTTCTCACACATTGCTGGTGGGAGTGCAAATTGGTACAGCCACTTTGGAAAATAATTTGGTATTTTTCTAGTAAACTGGCAGTACATATATCCTATGACTCAGCATTCCACTCCTGGAAAAATACCCTATGGAAACTCACCGATGTCTACCAGGAACAAGTTCAAGAATACTCATAGAAACATTGTTTATAATAGTAAAAACACTAAATATAACCCAAATGTCCACTGACAGCTGAATTGATAAATAAAATGTTATACAGTCATACAATGAAATACTATAGAGTAACAAAAATGAAGAAATACAGCTACATGTATCAACAGGGATGAATGTCACAAACAAAAAAGCAAGGCACAAAATACATACAGTATGATTCCACTTATATAAAGTTCAAATATGTGCAAAACTAAATAATTTGTTGTTTACAGATACAAGCATAGGTTATAATCCTTAAGAGAAAAGTAAGAAATTAAGTTAACATGGTTGAAATTAGGAAGTGAATAGATGGGATTGGAAGGAACCTGCAGGATACTCCAAAGAAGTATGGATAGTGTGCTTTGGGGTGTTCTTTTTTCTAAAATACATATATTTTATATATATTATAATATAATCCTTCTTTACAAATACTTAATTAAAAGTAGAACTACTTCGGTTTTTATGTTTAAAGATGTCTATCTGAAAGGAGAAATTAATATCTTTTATAAACATCTATAGCCGGGGTATCCAATATATATTATAATATAATCCTTCTTTACAAATACTTAATTAAAACTAGAACTACTTAAGTCTTTATGTTTAAAAATGTCTATCTGGGGGAAGCCGAGATGGCTCAGTGGGTTAAGCGCTCACTTTGCAGCCCCGGGGACTGAGGATCAAATCCCGGCCCTGGCACGTGCGGAACCATATGCTGAACTGGGAGCTCCCCCAGTTCAGTTCTCTCTCTCTCTCTCTGTCAAAAATAAATAAAAAAATATTAAAAAAAATAAAAAAATAAAAAAATAAAAATAAAATAAATATGTCTATCTGAAAGGAAAAATTTGTATCTTTTATAAGCATCTATAACTAGGGTGTCCAACCTTATGGCTTCCCAGGGCCACAACGGAAGAAGAATTGTCTTGGGCCACACATAAAATACAGTAACACAAATGATAACTAATGAGCTAAAAAAAAATAATAATAAAGAAAATAAAAAAAAATCACAAAATAATCTCATTGTGTTTTAAGAAAGTTTAGAAATGTGTGTTGGGCCACATTCACAGCGATCCTAGGCCACATGAGGGCCATAGGCTCCAGGTTGGACAGACTTGGTCTACAAAATTCTGAAAATTCCCCAGAGTACTGATCAACAAAGAATTATTAATAGATTTATATATGTAAATAAAAATCAAACAGTAGAAAGATAAAATACAAGGATCGTTTTGTTCTATTTTTTCTCCTTTAATGAGGTAGAGCCAACATTTTATAAATCTCTTTCCCTATTGTCAAATGTAAACCGTGATGCTGGTTTTGTGCATCCTTTTTAGCTAAAGGGCAGTGGTTGTTAACCTGGGATAGTTTTCCTCCTCTCCTCCCTCTCCAGGGACAGTTGACAATGTCTAGATACATTTTTAGTCCCCACAAAGCAGAGGAGGGGGATGTGGAGTGAAGGAAAATGCTACTGCACGGAGGGCAGAGACAATGTTAAACATTCTGCAACATCCAGGTCAGCCTCGCACAATTAAGAATTATCTAACTCAAAATGTCAATAGTGCTGATGTTGAGAAACCCTGCTACATAGGAAATGTAAGAACGTTAGGATCATAAAATGAAAAGCTTGACCATCAATGACCATTTGGAGATCTAAGAAAACAGACATGACATTTGGATAAAGACAAGTGGTTCATTAAAACTTCTTACATTAAAAACAGGGAAAACAGACAATTGACTTGCTATTTTCACAAGTCCCATGGCAGAAGTGCTGAAGTAATGCACGTAGTCAGGAAAGCTGCTCAGATAGAAAGGATGTTCAGAATAAATTCTAATTTAGATAAGAGAAAGCAAAGTATGCACAAATAACAGTTGTTTCATCTGAGCTTTAACCTTAGTGTCCTCTTTATTCCAGTAGTATTTTTCACTGCTGTTTGAGTCTTTCTAAAATATTTACAGAGTGGGTATTTGTAGTTCTTCTATGTTTATATTCAAAGGCAAATTAAATGGATTTTATATTTTGCATTTTTACTTTGTACTCTTACTTGAGGTGGGTGAAAGTCTAGGTCTACAGACTAAATTAAATATTCATACTTGAACAACATTATCAATTGTAAAATGGTTAAAACATGTTTATGAAACGCCTATCTGTTCAAGGAAGTCTATACAATATGCCTTAGATATTTAAATTTACTGGTCAACAGTAAACACAACACACTTAAAAAATCAGCTTTGGGGAAGCTGGGATGGCTCAGTGGGTTAAGTGCTCACTTTGCAGCGCCGGGGACTGAGGATCGAATCCCAGCCCCGGCCCGTGCGGAACCATATGCTGAACTGGGAGCTCCCCCAGTTCAGTTCTCTCTCTGTCTCTGTACTTCTCTCTCTCTCTCTCTCTGTCAAAATAAATAAATAAATATATTTTTTAAAAAAATCAGCTTTCTTAACTTTATATTTTTAATGTCAACTAACCAATTCTCCTCATTATGAAAGTTACATTACAAATGTTTGTATTTGATTGTCTCTTGAAAGCGTTCAACAATAGATATAGGAGTGGCTTTTTTGTTCCAGGGTTTATAAGCATACAATAAGCTTCTAAGGAAATGGTTACATAACCCAAATGCCTACAGAAACCAGGCATTTAAACACAGGGAAGAACTGAATACGGATACAATGGACTGCAGACCAGGTCCCCACAGAGGGAGGGCAGTGGTTCTCAGCTCCTGTGCTGCAAACCATGGTGGGCAAATTTGAACATGAGTCAAATGGTACCAGGTATTCGTATATTTTGTAAGCAAAAAAAAGAATCCAGACTATTTTATGATATACCCCAATTTTTCAACGTTGACAACTAATTTTTTTTTTTTTTAATGCTTTCCTTATCAAAATAAACTGATCCTTAGGCCCTTGGGCTAGCTGTTGCTTTTCTTAAGAGATACTCAGAGGTAGTTTTTCTATATAAATGATATATTTTATCTTAAGCACCTGAACTGTAGGGTGATAACATCACTGACAACAAACTTTTTAATTGTATTGCTAGACTGAAATATTTCAGAACAAGAGATGATGTACCTGACACATCAGTTTTTGTCTTAAAGACTGAAGCTTAGTTTTTCTGACTGCACTTGAAACTAGGAATGTAGATTAAATATCTATTATTAATAGGGTCATTATTACCTGTTCCTTTCTTGCAAGTATAGGTGAGATGGTAATTGCAGGGAACATCATTCCACTGGCCGTTCTCGTGCCAAATGATTACAACACAATCTTCTCCAGCAGAAAAGAAGCTGTCTGGCTGATTGGGCCTCCAGTTCTCATATTGCTGTAAAAATGGAGGAAGACAATAACTACTTGATAGTCAAAGGGAAGCATATTATCAGAGTGACAGTGGCATGACATCACAATCAAATTAAAGAAGACTCAATAGTTTCTGCTGAATCATGTAGGTGAAATGATTTTGGTGGTAAAGAAAAAGACTTTTACACTCAGAATGGACAACATACTCATATGTATCTAAAGCCTCTTTTCAAAGTATTTTTTCTTTGTCAATGAATTATAGCTGAGAAATTTTATTTTGGTTATTCTAGATTTCTAAATATATAGTGACCAATTTACGAAATCAATCATGTTAGTATCACTAATTGTAACAATTAATAAAAGTGGAGCAAGAGAAAAGACCCATAATCTGTCTCATCACTCTGATCCATGTTTTCCTCCAGCCCTTATGTACATATATAATTTATATAGTTGTGACCATAGTACAAAATTTGTATTCTTTCTTTTCTAACTTTATCACTATAAAGTACCTTCTATTGTCTTATCTGATGTGATTGTTTTGATTCAAATTCATTTATTTGGTTAAAAATTGAGGTATTTGCTATATTTTGCTTTATGTATTTACCTGCTATATCTGTATCCATCATTTTTATATTCAATGTTCTGAGCTCTTCTGTTTTAAATGTGATTTTGAATGTACCATGCAGTTGTTTTGCTTTATGACCTAATCTGTAAGTTTTTTCTTAATAGGAACATTAATCACATTTATACATATTGATATAATAGATAAGCTTTAAAGAATATATCTTATTATATATACATGTTAGCTCTTGTGTAATTTATGCTCAGAGAATTAAAAATGATTTTATGGATTTGATGTTTTTCTACAGGATACTTTTGTATCTCTATGTTTAGATAGTAGCTATTGATTCCCCACTCTTAGCAATGATCTACAATTGGACACAACTTTTGCATTTCATCATCATAATACATGCTATTTAATTCAGCACCTACAATGAATGAAACCCTCTTCTAGGTACTTGTTATACAATATCTTGTACAACAGCCCAGCAAGTCTGGGAGTAATTTCAACTTTAGAGATGCTAAGCACCTAGAACTCTTTGGTTTATGTTCAATTTTTTGTTACTTTAACATGCTGCTTCCATATGATACAATAATTAGATGAAAACACAACCCTATGCCTATTTTAAAATAACAAACACTGATGAGATGGAAATAAAATTGGACTATAAATAAGAGTGCACTTTCCTTAGTGTTGGATCGCCTAACTAGAAGGTGATGTAGGACAAGTTTGTTTCTTCAGTGTATTTTGGCTTAACTTGAGTATCACTTTCCCACAATGCTTTGCCTACTGTTGTTTTGTGTCACATCTAACTCTGACAAGACAGTGAAGACAAACTTCCTTCATATGGTAGAAATACAAATTCAAGTTTAAGTGACAATGGCTAATAAGAGGACTATCTTTCCTGGGCAAATAAGATTTATTTTATTCTTTGAGAGAAGGAGAGAGAGGGAGAGAGAGAGAGGAGAGAGAGAGAGAAAGAGAGAGAAGGGGGAGGGCTCAGAGTAGCCTTCATAGTTGCACATCATTAGCTCTGACATGGTTTAATTTCACACAGGTGGATGTGGGGCTGCATGGGGCCGAATCAAACTGCAGGCCTTCCACATAGGAGGTGAGAACTTCAGCAATGGGCTATCCTAGCAGTTGCCAGTTGTGCTGCAGTTCAGCATATGGATTTGCATGGGCCAGGGCGGTACTCGAACCCTGGGCCTCATGGCTTCAAGGGAAGCACTCAACCACTGAGCTACCCAGTTAGCCGCAGTTAGTCTTTTCTTGAATTATATTTAAAATGAGTTGTGATTTGAAGCAATGAGTTACGAGATTTTACTTGGGAAAGTTAAAGTCAAAAAAGAAAGATTTGTTTCTAAGAATTAAGGTAACTACTCAATTCAGAGCATTCGAAAAAGAAATGGTCCTACTATTAACATTTACTTCCAAGAACATCGTGGCTATTTTTATGTCTTTAAGAAATGCATAATAAATATGCTAGAGAATATCTGTAATTTTTCTTTCTTTTCTAAATAAAGTATGGTTTTTAAAAACTTTCAAATATGGTAAAAAGTTAAGTCTTAGATAAAGCACCGTGTGAGAAGACTAAACTTTGAAAACCTCAGAATTAAGAGTTCTACTTTCCCTTCAATCTCTTTGCTTCACTTTGCTTTAAAGTTCTTCTTGGAGCTAAACATATGGTGATGGAAAGAAAGCTGACTCTGGGTGGTGGACACATATTGTAACACATCGATGAAATACTACTATAGAATTGAGCACCTAGAACCTATGTAATTTTTCCTGACCAATGTCTCCCCAACAAATTTAACAATAAAAAAAAATGTTCTTCTCAATCATCAAAATTAACACAGGAGACTAGAGAGCTTTCTTTTTTGGAAAAAAAAGAAAGTCTTTGAAGAATGATAAATTTGCAAAGAACTAAGGAAAGCTTAATAGAAGTTTTTGTTTGTTTGTTTGTTTGTTTGTTTCTCCTAAAACATAGAATAAAGGTTGTTTTAATTTCTCTGGTGGGGAACGAAATCCAGAAATTTGACGAATTTATATCCAACTCTAGTAGCCTGAATGATACCTCAGATGGCTCTGAAAAGGAAGCTCAGATGATCATACTCTCATCCCCACACTCTGCCTGGCAGGTCTCCCAGCAACCAGGAACCGACCTTTGCTCTTGCCTGGGTCTCTAACGATTTCTCTATTTTCCATTTTTTGCTTACCTCCTGTCCCTTATTATTGCTCACTCTCTATCGACCAAACCTTTTTCTTTCTATACTCCTAGAATAAGGAAATGGAGCAATAAAGCAGAGATGCAAAATGGAGCAATAAAGCAGAGATGCAAAAATCATATTCAACCTGTTGCTCATGCATAACTAAGTTGACTTTAACACATGAGTTAAACAGGGACAAAAAAAAATAAACAAAAGAAGAGAAATTTCTGAGAACAAATTTCTGAGAGCAAAAATCACCATTTAATACCTTTTATGGTCAAAGATTCCAGAGTTCCTCAAATATTTAATTTGGAATTTAGAACTCAATACTTTCTAGTTTTTTTGTTTGTTTGTTTGTTTTTTTAAGATTAATTTTATTAAGAGAGAGACAGACAGACAGACAGAAGCAGGGAGGGCCCAGAGCAGTCTCCATAATTGACATCATTCGTTGTGACATAGTTTCATTTCACACAGGTGGATTTGGGGCTTCATAGGGTGGAAACTGAACTGGGGGTCTCCCCTATGGGAGCTGAGAACCTTTGCTTTCATTCCGGTGATAACCAGTTGCGCTGCAGCTCAGCACATGGGTTTGCATGGGCTGGGGACCGGATTCAATCCCTGGGTACAGCTTCAAGGCAAGCGCTCAACCTGCTCAGCTATCCTTACATCCCTCTAGCTTACTTTTTAAAACTAATCTCTTATAAGAAACCAAGAAGTATCCTCAAAGGTGGAAAATTTCCAACATCCCAATAGTATACACAAACTATTTGATGCTAGTCCTTCCTTTCCCTACCCACTACCCATCCCTCTCCCTCACTTTATTTTTCTTCATAATACTTATCTTCTAACACCCTATATGATTTATTTATTTATTTGTTTGTTTGTTTGTTTGTTTGTTTGTTTGTTTGTTCTCCCTAGTAATGTATAAGCTCGTTGAGGACAAGAATTTGGGGTTTTTCTGTTTAGTACCGTACCCTCAGCATCAGGAGCCATATTGGGCACACACTTGTGTTGGTTATTTAATCATTTGATATTTAGAAATAATGACCCACAGAGTTTGATGCACTCTATCCTTTCACACATATCCCTAATTGAAGACATTGCTTGCTGCCAACAAATAGCATGTGAGACAGGCAACCAAAGACATAGCCAGTGGAAATAAATAACTTCTGGAAAACAGCTGGCAATACATGTCAAGAGCCTCAAAAAATTCCCACCCTTGGACCACATAATTCCACTTCTAATATTCCTTTCTAAAAATAATTAGAGATGTGAGCAACAGTTTTTCAAAATTATTATTTATAGTAGCAGTAAATGGGAAACAACGTATAGAGTGAACATGTATTTAATAAGTTATTGTATGGTCAGACAAATGAAACATTGTAAAACCATGAGATATCATGTCTTTGAAGAATATATAAAGAGATGGAAAATATTAAAGCGTTAAGTTAAAATTATAAAGCAAAATAATAAAAACATACAATAATCCAAATTTCACACATACTCGTAGATGCAGCTGTGTGTGTGTGTGTGTGTGTGTATAAAAGACCAAAAAGAAATGCAGTAAAATTTTATACAGTTTATATCTGAGTCATGTGAGACTCAACTGATATTTTATTCTATATATTCTTTCATACTTTACCATTTCCCTAGAGTGAGTATGAATTATTTTTCCAGTCATTACAAATGAACAATGTAAAATGATCTATGTAACTATCAGAAAGGACTTACAGATTTCTTAGCTAACCTTTTTTAAATATAACCGAAGCAAATACCCACTTCAAGTTGCCAAAGTCACTTGACTGCCCTAAATTTTGTAGCTGACATTTCTTTCTGATCCAAACAATAACCATCTCCTTTTCACACTGAAATGAGATTCGGATTCCATGCCACTGAAGTGATTCTCAGGGTACAAGCTGCTCAGACTCAGACCTCTGGTAAAAGATTTAATTGTTTTTTAGGGGGAATTACATTTGGCTTGCAATCGTGATTTAAAACGTGTGCTTTGTGTTGTTGCGTGGCAGAGCTGCGGCTTAATGGTGTCGGACCAACTTTTAGGTCTGTGGTTTTTACAAGAATGTCTGATACCCACAGGCATGTCACACTATTACCTCATATCTGATAGCTCCTTTGTGCGGGTTTATTTTGGCTGGGATGCTCTGATTTTGCTCCATATTATTGCCAAACCAAGTTAGCAAAGGAAACTCCAGTTTTCTGAACAACTTTCTTTGTTTGCTCATAAATTCTTTATAGCCTTATTTAGTATCACTTGCAGGGAGAATGAGCATACAAAATAAGTCTTTGAGTTTAGGTCTAATAATGTAGGGTTTTTGTTGTTGTTGTTTTGTTTTGTTTTCACTAAAGTTAAATGTGATGAAGTGATCTCTTCTCAGGAAACCAATTCTGAGTTATAAGAATGTAATAGTGCCTCTTTCACACAGTGTTTCATACACACAGCATTTCATACACACAGCAATACAGATTCTTGGAATGAGCAGAGAAAAATTCACCACTGCCATCTGGATTTTTTTCTCCTCATTTGGGATTATAAGCAAACATCCTGAGTGATTTAGCCTGAATCAAACCTTTTTTAGGTTTGGATGGACAAACTAAGAAGTATTCCAAAAAGCAAGCATCGATGGGGAAAGTTCATTTTAACACCATTGACAAAAACTATGCTGATGGGACATCTCCATATTAATCTCTGTCTCAGAGACTCAGTTTCACCATCCCAAACCCTGAGCTATTGTTGCCTCCACCAGAGACCAGAGTTAGGTCAACACTACATCTGAAAAGAGAACCCTAAGTTACTTTGAATTTTTGTTTTCTTCTGATGGCAGAGAAAATTATGACATAAAACTCAAATTGTTGATATAGAGAAAAGCTAGCTGAGGTGTAACATTTTCTACATTCTATAACATACTTGCATTTTATTAAGAGATAATTATTTTATACCTATTTCTAAATTGTTTAATGATGCATATCATATAATAAAGTTACTTTATTTTTAGAGTACCAATCAAATGACTACCTCTCTTTATATGGAAAAAGAGTGCCAAGAAAGGACAACCATTTCAACTAAATTAGATTTGGGAACTTTTCAGTTATTGTTTTCTTTTTATTTTTTCGTCAATTGGATTCAAGCAAATCAGTTGCCAAAGCATAAAGTGATGGAAAACACTCTGGCCCAAATCCAATAGCCAAGTATTATTTTCTTACATGAAAACTATCTCTACAAACCAGAGAGCTCATTTTGAACAAATCCTCATATTGAGGAGAAAACCTCAGAGCAAACTGAAGTTATTCATCAAAATCTATCAAACTATATAAACACTTAGATTAAAATAATCCATATTTTATTTGTCTCACTTAAACATAAAAGCAAAGCATTATTCTGCAGCTCACAGAGCTTCCCTGCCTGCCAACATTCTTCACTCTCAGAGAGTGACCTCAATTCCACAGATTGAAGAAGGGTCTGACTAATTTTTCTCAAGCCGAATGGCTGAAGAGCAATTTTCTCCTTCCTGGCTCTTCGCAAGTCTCCCTCTTGATTCAATACACATACTGGAGGAAAAAGGGTACATGTGTTTGTGGGTGGGGATGGGGTCTCTGCTTTTGAAAGTTATTGGCAATCTGTTATAGTCAGATAGCATTTACATTTTTCCAAGGTGAATCGCTGACTATATAGTATTTAGGAGTCCCCTGGTATTCATCGATACCAGATATCTCTTATCTTTAAAATACACACCACAGGGTCATGATCAATGGCCCTAAACTCTTCACAACTAGCATCTCAAGCATGAAGAAAACAAACTGATAATAAAAATGCAATGTAGCTAATTGACCATTTCCTTTTGCAGAGATAGATAACTGCCTTTTTCATAAGGTTAATAAAAGCATTATTTCAGAAACTTACAAGATTTAGAAATAAACCAGGAGCTTTCCTTTGCTTTGCTTTGAAAAGAATTTGCTTGGGTTCAGCTTTAAACATAGCTTTCAGTTAAAGGAAAAAAAGACCAACCAGTATTTGTCAGTTACTGCTATAACATTTCAGTTGGTTCTTTAAGTGATAAATATCTAAATAAATTGATGGGTGGTGAAAATGAAAGGCTGGAGTAAAGAAGGTTCTTGAACCATAGGAAGCATACTCGTATCCCTCCATGCAACATTACAAAACAGTACTTGTTTATCCACATCAAGATTTCTTTTAGTCTTTAAAAGAGAATGTCAATTCAAAAATCAGAACCCTAAAGATACAAGGTCATGCTTCATCCTCAACTACAGAAAGAATTCCCAGAACATTAAAGAATTTTGTTTTTAAATTCCATTTATAAGCATCTTACAACCAAGTCTTCAAAGCAACTACCTTTTTTCTATTATGAAAACTTAATAGCTAGCCCTTCTTCATAATACTTGACTTATTTTAAATTCTTTTCCATGCAATTTTATGATTTCTTAACTTGACCAAATAACTATAAGAAATAATCAATGGGTACTAACTAGTTCTTTTTTAAAGAGGTAGACATTCAATTTAGAAATTCTTGGTTTCTTTTCCTCTTTATTAAAAGGAAAAAAAAATTAGCAAATACTAGATAAAATTAAAGGTCATCTTTTTGTGAGTCATAAATATGAGGTTTGAGGACGCCGGTATGGCTTAGCAGATTAAGCGCTCGGCTTGCAGCCCCAGGGTTTGAGGATCATATCCCCAGACCTGCCCCGTGCAAACGCATATACTGAACTTTTCTCAACGGGGCGAGCTTCCCATGTCAGATGTCCCCAGTGAGGGTGTGCTTCCATGCAGGAGGCTGCTGGTCCCCGTTCCTGCCCTGAGCGGGCCTGAGCCCACCTGTGGAGTAAAACTATGTTGAAAACTAATAATGTACAACTATGGAGGCTGATCTGGGCACCCCACCCCCCACCCCCGCCCCTTCTTTCTGTCTTTCTCTCTCTCTCTCTGTCAAAAACAATAAAAAAATAAATAAATAAATGTGAGATTTACCATCACACTAATACCCTGCCCCCACCCTACAATTTGCATAGTACTTGTTGGCACTGAGGAAGGACATAGCTAAGGTCTTTGGGAATGCCTCTATTCGCACAGGCCTGTGTAGCAGACAGGTTCTCAACATAAATACAACAGAGATGATGTAAATGGTTAAAGGTTTAGCAGCATAGACAGGAACAAATCCCTTGAGATGGGAAAACTGAGCTGTCAATTAGACCGAGTTGATAGATAACTGAACAATTCTTACACACTCGCCCACCACTGAGTACAGTTAACATTAGTGCCTGAGCAAAACAGTCAAGTTATTTCTATTGGGTATTTTCAAAATCTGTAATGCATAATGGAAACTGCAAACCTTGAATCTGCAGCTGCCAAGGGCCTACTCTATTTACGTATGTATCATCTAACTATCCACATATTTAGCTATAGTTTTTTTAGCTTAGATGGAGTATCTTTTATTTTTTAACTCACTACAATTCAGATGATCTTCAATGGCCAATTAAAGGCTCTGTTTTAGAAGTCTTATGAATTTTTGCCAAGTACATTTAAACAATTAATCACACACATTCCATTGAGAAAACCATTCTTGACATTTGTCCAGTGAAGCTATTCTATGACATAATATATTATTGTAGTTTTGAGGCGAATTTACTAAAGCTTCAAGTTATGATTTGGATTTTCTTTTCTTCATGAACAGTCAGTCCAGTTACCACTCTCCACCTACTCTCCTTTTCCCTAAACAGTGCTAATTTAATTCATTGTAAAACATTTTCCTAAGAAAACCAGAAACATCCTCTAGGTTCACATATCAAGTAACTAGCCAAGGAAAACTTTCCACTGGGTTTATTATTGCATAAAAAGTAAAGATATGAAAAGATTGGTTCTAATATTTGTCTGTTGCTGAGATTCTAATAAGCATGTGAATCCGTGTGTTAGCTTCAAGCTACATTTGAAAAATCTTCTTTTTCATACTTTCAGGTTTGTAATATAATGCAATTCATGCTAGAATTTTAAAACGCAAAGCTACAGGAACTTAATTCACAGTGAATATTATTCTTGCCTAGATACATATAGGTGGAGCTCTGAGAATGTAAAATTTTGAAATGTAAAATACAATATGGCCACTAGGTGGTGATATCCTTCTATCATTACATTATGCATTACAAACTACCGGGTAAGTTACTGTTAACAATAGAATTTAGCCTAGCCTCCTAAATCATGATAATTTGCTCCATACGGTAAAAAAGATTGCAAGATTATCTGTGAGGAGAAACATCAAGAGAATCCTTTGCTAGAAGATGGACCTCAGCCAGACAGTATTTGTCAACCTGCTTGCATTCTATTGTTGCAGGCTATTGTGCTCTAATCTGAATTTTCTATTTGACTAAAATGTTCACCTACAATAACTTACTTTCCCTCATTTTGCCTTTTTATAATAAATTATCACATGACTTGTGGGATGTAGGGTTAACTCACCAGGGAGAGAGCTTGCCTTGGAAACATGAGGTCTGGGGTTCGAACCCCAGACCAGGACCGTGCAAACCCATACGCTGAACTGCAATACAACTGGCAACTGCTGGGATGGCTCGGTGGAGAAGGTTCCCACTTCTCATTCAGGAGGCCCCCAGTTTAGTTCCCATCCCATATGGCCCCACATCCACCTGTGTGGGATGAAACCATGTCACGACTAATGATGTACGACTATGTAGACTACTCTGGGCTCTCTCTCACACCTCTCAAAATAATAATAATAATAATAATAATAATAATAATAATAATAATAATAATAATAATAAGAAGAAGAAGAAGAAGAAGAAGATTATCACATGATTTACATCAATGGTGAAATTGCATCAGAAACACAGCCAAATCTGTAATATCCACCTACAATCCTTAGGGCAGGTTATAAACACCTCTGCACACAAATGAGAGTCTACAGTGTGATTCACATTTAGTTTGGTTTTGGGTAAAAATTTATCTAGCGGAGCTATAAAAACACGACACCTGTACGAAAAGCTAACTTCTTTGTATGCAAACTCCTCTTATCATATGTACTCACACAGCTCGAAATGATACCCTAATGCAGTCCATGCCAGGGGTAAGCAGATAGCCACCAAAGTATAAAGGCAAACTCCAAACAGAAAACACTTTCCCAAGAGGACAGCTTACCTGCTTGAACACATGCTGATAAGAAGCCATCTTTTTACTAAATAAAGAACTGAGAATAACCACCCTGGGCTACCCCCCAAGCTTTTCAGAACAGGTCAAACGTTTATCTGAAAGGAAGCTAGGAAGACTACTTACTACAGAAATCAAAACATTTGGTAACTTTCAAATTCCTTTTTTCTCCCCAGATGGCTGTGGGACACAATAGGCATTTGTTTGCAGTCTGTGGGGGGTATTTTAACTTTGTTTTATTTAACTTGTTTGGGGCAAATGACCTCCCTGTGAGGTAGGGGGAGACCCTCCCCTGATTCCAGTGCTTGCTTAAGGTTACTCTGGCCCAGGTCCTTATTTATTTATGTTTTAAGGGAGGTTATGGTTTTGCTGTTATCTTTCAGTTGAACAACCAAAAGGAAAAGAGCAGCTTTGTTTTAAAAGAGAAAGAGAACACTGTTTTGGTGACACTGCCCCAGGCTGGTAGCCTGGAGTCCAGTCCTACAAACATGAATATGCTGCAGGGAAGGAAAACTAGCTTGGGGTCTCCTGATAGTTGTTAAAGTGGCAATACGCCCATTATTTTCCTAGCTGGCAAATCTCTGTGCGGAAGAGACAATCTGCCAGCTCTAGAGTACAGCACTAATCTTGTGTAATAGTGTGAGCTCACTGCCCTACAAAAGCAGTAATTATCAACAGCATTTTCCGAAGGATGTGAGTTACTCTCACTGCGAGACCACTTGGAGACGGGGCCCCAGGCAGAGCCCCACGGAGCCACTTGCCTTTAATCCCTATCATGAATGGGTGCCAGTGGGCTGCTTCACCCCACGCTTGTTCGCACAGGTCTTCAGTCAGGAAGTGTTAACGGTCCAAATGCAACGTGAAACTGCCAAAACCCATTTGATTTTTTTTTTTTTTCCTTTTTGGTGGTTATTCACTGCCTTAAACTTATTAGCAATCACATCTAAATGTCTGTATGTATTTTTAAAGTATCAAAGAGCACTGTTAAAAAAGTATCTGTGAGAAGGGTCTATTGCATTAATAAATTTCCTTCCTTTTTAAAGATCATCTTGTCAATTATGAAATGATTTTCTAGTGATGGGTAAATATTGTTCTTCCAGCTGTTTACCTGTGACTAGCTACATGCACTCAAGTAAAGGTAAGATGTTGATTAGGGCTTTGTGTTCTAGAACTACTCTATAAGTCATTATATTTCACATGCAGAATCCAAAGAGCCAGCTCTTGGTTTCTGGTTGAATTGAACTACAACACAAGTAAAATTTTTCATTAAGAGCTCGGTGGTCTTTTGCAGAAAAGAAACTGAGAGTTCTTGAACTAATGAGTAATGTGTTAAAGGCTGAGGAAATAGCATATGTTTTCCTTGGCTTTTAGGTTAATATAGTGAAGCCTGTGAGGTTTAACATAATTAAATTAATGTTGATATGCAGTGTGACTTGTTCACAGAGAAGTGGCATTTGGCTTGGAGCTAAAACCACACCACAGCCAACACACATCCATCTTGCAAATACTTTATAGAAACTCTCCTAAGATTTTCAGGTAGAAAAAGTAAAACTTAAGTTTTTGGTTTGGGGTTTGTTTTGTTTTGTTTTGTTTTGTGCATTATTTCTACTAAATCCTGTGCAATCCTTTCAAAGGCCAGAAACCTACAAACAAGCTTAGAAAACACCAAATGCTCCTGATTTTCTTTTCAATATCCAAGACAGCTGCGAGGGGGAGGATGCTAGAAACCTTTCTGTTTATAAAAGGGTAATAACGATACATTCCTGCAGAAAAAGAATAAGTTTATGGCCTGCGATTTGTTACCCCTTCTTTTCACTGCCCCTTTTAAGTGTCTCTTCCTGGGTTAAGGGCTATTTCTTTATTGTTTCTACTTTTTTTCAAAGCTGGTTTTTCTCACAATACTTTGCTTGACAGACTGATGTGTGTTTATTTATGAAAGAAGAAAAGGCACTCTGGATTTCAACTCAAATCCTCAACCACTCTGGCTATTCTCATGCATCATCTTTAACTGGGAAGGTGAGTTGGTGTCCCTCATTCTAGGTGTGCCCACACGCCAATGTTGCACCAAGCTTACTAAAATGAAAAAAAAAAAATCAGTTATCTTCTACAAGTATTTTTAAGAAGATTTGTTTTTTTTTTAAGTACAAAAGAATACCAATTACTCTTTTGTTATCTATGTCATAACTGTCAAGGGGCAAGATATATTGGCTAGAATGAGTAAAGACAGACACTATCAATCTGTAAATTAGTAATTTGCTTAAGAGCTTCCTGTATAGATTCAGACAAGTGCAGAGGAGAGGAAACACATATTCTCCAAACAGTCCACTGGAGAGGGAGAAGGAGGAGACCATGACTACTTCCTAGGAAGCCAACAGCCAGCAGGCTTGCAGGGATTGCCCTTACATGCTGTCCCAGTAAAGATGACTGAAGAAAAAATGTAAAAGACATTTAGAAAATGTTTTTTTAAGATCTATGAGAATAAAGCCAAGGTTTGTTTTTTCAGCCACACAAATTAAATTGTCCGAAAGCTCCTCGTCATTTTAAAAGAGGGAACTGGACCATCAGTTCTATTCAATCTTCAACCTCCAGACAATGCTATGTCAGGTGACATGTTCCTTTGAATTCACTGTGTCTAATCCACTGAAGCATTGGATCCTGGGATGAGGGGTAAGCTTTGAATGGAGAAGAGAAAGAAGCAGTGCAGACAATGGAGAAGTCCCCTCCTGCGAATCTTATCCTGGGTGCCAGAGAGAAGAGGGAGCAAGGTGGAAACAGCTTTCAATCTCTGAGATATATGGGTTGATTTTAAACCATTGGTTGGGAAGGCAGTTTATAAAAAGTAGTGTGATTAAGGTGCCTAATAGATTCTAGTATCTCCCTAAATGTGTTGTCCATGGACAAACTATAATCTGTAGTTGAAAAAGAAAGCTGCAGAAATGGGTTTGTTAGCAATTATAATGATACAGAAATAGAAATGCCTCTATAACATTTCCTGATGTCTGGTTCCCTCTGTGCTTGGAAGAATGGTCTTGGATAGTGGGTGAATAAATGAAGCTCAGTCCAGCCTTAGGCAACAACTTGCCCTTCTTTAAGCAAGCTATAAAAAATAAAATGAGCTGATAACATTCCGGAGAAAAATTTCCTTTCACTTACTTCATTACAGTTTGGATTTAGATGATAGAGTTCTCTAAAGTCATTTTTCTTCAAAGAACATAATGGCAGAATATATGCCTATCTTGAAAAAAAAAATCCTTTCAAAGTTTTGAGTAATCGTTGGTTTCCTAAAATTTCATGGAAAATCTGTCATGCTATAACTCAAACTTGAGTGGCACAGGTTGAAAAGTTTGCTTTCCATTCTTTCTTCCTAAAGCTTATTGCAAATGTATTCTTGGGTCAATCACAGACAAAATTGTCATCACTCCAGTAGAAACACCTGTTTTCCTTTGGGTTAATAACTTTGTAAGATGTAGTATGCTTGGCTATCTACAGTACTTCTATTCTTGAGGAACATTTTTTTTTTTGTTTCACCATGATAGAAATCCCACCTATTATGTTTTAATGTTTTTCATACTGATACAACTTTAAATAAAATATTTAGTTTAGATAAGCAAGCACTATCACAAACATATTCAGCCAAAAGACTCAATTGGTCATTTTGGGATTCAAACGATAACAGAGTGAGTTGGCTAAGCAATGTGTGAAAATTAATTATGATTCAAAAATCATTTATTAGGTATCTATCTTTGTCAACCACTCTGCTAGCTGATGAACAGTTAGAAATGAAAGTTAATCCCTCCCTCAGAAACCACAGTGTCAGGAAATTGACCCCCAGGGGTTTGTGGTAGGACAGAAAGAGTGCACAAAGGGGCGCGAGAACACCACGAGGGCCTCTCAGTCACAGCTAGGAAGGCTTCCTGGAAGAAGGAAATTCTTCGCTAATCTGGTATTTGAACCCTTATTAAATGAGATCTGAACATTCTAAGCACTCGGTTATGCAAAGATCTGCAGAAATGAGATGTAATAGCTTATTCTAGTGAGTGTTTTGAGATGGCATAGCTTAGGACGTGGCCCATGGAGTTGGTTGACTTGGTATGCCATGCTAATGATTAGAATTTTTACTGAAGGCAATAGGAAGACACTGAAGAATTTTGAGAAGGGAGTAACAAGAGTTCATGGCAAGGAGAGAGGAAGGTCATAGGCACCGAAAAACAGAACTGAGGAAAAACACTTCAGACTGGTCATTCATTTAACAATAAGTTAAAGAAAGAACTTAAAAGTCAGTTAGATAAGAAATATTTGTTTAAGTTTGCCAGCTTTAATGTGTATTTAACTTAGATGGTTTAACTTAGTGTCTTTGAAAATGTTACTTGGATGACAAGTAAAGTAATTCATTCCTGAGTTTATTTGTTAAGGTTTCTATTAAGGCACTTGTGGCATTTGACTGTTAAGATCAATAATCAAGTTAAAGAATAACTGGTAGTAGAAATAATAGCTGCTGGTATAAACAATTTAGTAGAAACCCAAATGACAAGAAAATGCAAATGTGTTAAGAAAAGATAACCTTAATACCACATCAGAAGGTAAAGTCTAGGAATAATTTTATCATGCATACACTTTTTGTGAAATTCATTTGGCAAACATACCAAAGAAATAATAAGCTCTATTTTAAAAATATAACAAAAAACAAGAATTTGGCATTTTCTTAATTATATCAACATTATAAAGGCTGGTAACGTGGGGTGAATTGATCAGAATCTGAAGAAAGACAATTTAGACAACTTGAACAAATAACATTTTTAACTTAGTATAAGCATATAATTGAATTAGTCTAGTTATAAAGTGTAATCATTCTAAATATTATATAATTATACTGTAAATTGATTTAAAGCAAAGTTTAATTATTTTAAGAAAAGAAATTATTGAAATTGAGACTTAACATAAACTTGTTTGTTTTTACTGAATGTTAGACTGAATTACCAAAGATAATATACAGTATATATCAAAGGTTCTTTTTGTTTTAATACTGCTCTACCTCCCAAGAAGGATAAGCTCTAATAAATCTTTCAAACAAAAATTGGGAGGCGGGGAGGAGGGGGACAAATCACTCTAAAACCTAAACAAAGTCCTTAAAATTGCACACAGTCAAGTTAACACCATTTCCAAGTGTAAGCAGATACTGCGTTCCCCAATGAAGAGTTTACTATTAGGGATATTTTCAAAAGCAAGACACTTGGCGTAAACAGCGAAACAAAGGAGAACTATTTGATTCAAAGGCCTGTGCACATATGGAACCTGTTAAGGAGATGGTGGCTGTAGAAAGAACTACAAACGAGTGTAAGAGACACCTAGGCTGTCTCTGAAAGGAAGGAATGGAGGCAAGAGTGGTTACAAAAGCAGAAAGTGGGCCAGAGATCAGTCAGACGGGAGGGAGACAGGCTGTTAGGCAGATGGTCTTTTCTGTTCCAAAATATTCAAAGTTAAGGGACACTCCTTACCACACTTTTATTTTACAAAAAGAGTGAATTAAGAACAAACCAAAGGCTTGTCAGAGTTTTTTCTGAGATTACTTGTGTCATTTCTTTGA